>VWZD01000023.1:7941-20641 GCA_013396695.1 Sakesphorus luctuosus | reverse complement strand
CAACAAAAAAACATGACAAGGTGAAAATTAGTTTTGCATTTGAACAAGCACTAGTGAAAAATGTTCCAAACCCATTCACTTTGCTCTGCATACTGAGACAGTTTTACCACATTCCTCTGCAGTGGTAAGTATGGACTTTATGTTCCAGTAAAGCCAACTCAGCTTTCCTGATTGTCATCCCACACCAGAGCTTGTATCTGTCCTGTGAGTCTCATGTCTCTCACCTAAAGTTCTGATAGTGTCAGATATCTTAAAAATCACATTTCTACTGATAAGCATGCAATAACTTCTTCAAGAGCAGATAGTTGTTCTAATCAGATAAAGGCACTGTGTGAATTGATGACAAGATTTTTCCTTCCCTTCAACCTCAGATTAGTCTGATGTGCAAGGAGGAGGAATAAGTTATCTTCCTTGTCCTCCTTTAACTTTATGTAGCATAATTTATTTCTTTCTTGTACTCAAAGGCAGATACTCTTAAAAAACAAGGCTCCACCTTTTCCCTCTTCCCAGTATTCAATGTCTCCAGCCCCCTTCATCTCTCAAAGGACCTTAGGTTGTCATTCCCTCTGTTCTCTGTCATGTTCAAAACTTAAACGGCATTTGTAAGCAAAGCTAAATAACATTTGTAACTGGAATAGGCAAAAGGTATTAAGCAAGAGCTGTTATATTAATCTGAATGGCTAAAATTTATGAAAATCCCAATTCAGAACTGTTTTGCCAGACTGAGATCACATCCAGGAGCCGGATAACGAGTACAAGATTTTTCACAAGAGAACATTTACTGCAAATAAAGGAATAAGTGTGTTGGCAATTAGACGCTCTGGGGGAATATAAAAGATCAGCCCCTTGAATTGGATTTAGATGTGACTGGTTTACTGTCTGTGATTGATCAAGCTTGTGCAATGCCTCAGCTTTTCATTAATGTCAATGGTTAGATTCATGGGCTCTGCAGCTTCAGAAGAGGGAAGGCCACTCAAATTCTTCTTTCGTTCTCCTTTACTTATTTCCGTGAAGCTCAAGGGTCAGCAATCAAAGTGTACGTCAATGAGCTGAAACTGAAACTTTTTCTGCCTCACTGAGCAGACTCTGAAAAGGCCCTGTTTATATGGATCATTTGTATTGCTATTTGCCTTTGCTATTTATCTTACAAAAAAAGGAAGAAAAATCCATCACCTGCATTAGTCCTGGCATCCTGTATGATATTATTTCTCATGTCTGTGCAGACAAGCATCTGTATCATATATTTATCCTATTACAAGTTATGATTTCTGTAGTACACATGTCATTCAAATACATACAAATGCTCATCAGCTACACTGACTTAGGTCAAGGGTGATCTTCATTTATAGAAGAGACTGTGAGTCATTTTTTCCCCATAAACGAAGGGACTATCATGCTTACTGGACCATTGAAGGTCTCTCAGAATTTATTGCTTCAACTTCCCTTGGGCTTTATGAAAACTTTAATCATGAGAGCATCTTAAAAACAAAACTAACAAAACACTTCACCAAATAAAAGCAAAACCAAAACAACAGGAACCAAACAACAACAACAAAAATGTAGGACTGGACTGATGCATCAGGAAATACCCTTCTTAATGTTTCTGGAAGTTAATTGGCTAAAACTGAAGAAAGATGGAACTCTGCCTTTTTTTTGCAACCTACCCTATGCTTTTTTTACTTATTGTTGGTATGGGTATGTATAGGCAGATATTTTCTCATCTCTGGCACTTGAAGTACATGTAATACAACTATAAGGTCCCTTCCAACCCCGACCATTATCTGATTCTACAATATTTTCTGACACAACTTGAAATTATCTTCTAAGGAAGTTTTTCCTACAATATCACTGTTAAGAAAAGTACTTACTTGGGCACCACATGATACTTGGTTGAGTGAAACTGAACAAAGGAAAATGACAGCTTATGAGCACCAGAGTGTGTAAAGAAGTGATACATCCACTTGCTCTTTTTCCTGATTCTTGCTAGACCACCTGTTTCCAGAAACTGCCCGTTGCTTTTTTTATTTCTCTGGTCTGGACTTTGTTAATGAAAGCAGCATATTTTAACACAGAGGCATACATTTTTACCTTCATGGTGTGCTTGGCCTCTGCCTGCCAAAAATCTGTAAAAAGCAATCCTCACCTCAAATCACTGTCTGAATGTTTTATTTTACTTATGCAGATACACAGAAGGCACAGAAGCTTGTCAGACTTTTTTTTTATTTAGTTAAAAAATGAGTACCTGGTTCCATATGCAATTGTATAAAAGTTATAATCTGTAGAAGGGTGTGTTCAACGTATTAAAAGGGAAAAGACCTGCAAACTGCCTATGCATGAGGTAGTGTCTTTTTGCTCTCACTTCTGTTGTTGATGTTTAATTTAGATGATGTCCAAAGACACTTAATTATTTACTGCAAGGAAACAACAAGAAATTTAAGTTAGGTCAGGTAATGAGGTCTGCAGCTTCAGCTGGCTTCCCTGGGTGATTTAGCAGAACAGCATTATGTTTTCTCTTGGCCTTGGAAATCCTCGGGCTTGGCTCACAGACTTTCACTTGAGCACTCACAAAATCTACTATCTAACTGCTAAATTAAAAATGACAGAAGATAAAAAATGGAGAATGAATTGGCTATTCTAAGTTCAGCACTAAAGGACAGTGGCTCAGATGATTTACCTTCAAAGACCAAAGACAGAAACAGCCTTTTCAAAGCTCTCCCTGAAGGTATCTACAACCCAGTGTGAATTTGAGGGGTATACCATGGAAGGCTTGATTTCCACTGAACCATGAGGGTCAGTGCCAAGCAGTTGGAAAAAGACTCCTGCCAGCAAGATTCCAACAAGCAGCTGGCAGAGGTGGAGCAGTGCATGTAAAAGCACTGCTTGGGTCATCATGGATGCACAGTGCATGCACATGAGCCTGTACTGCCAATTAGACTATTGATGTCACACTGTACTAAAACAGAAATTAATTTTATTTTCAGTAGTAACAAACATTTCCTTAGCTTTTTTCCAGTGCATGTTATTTACAAAACCAGTAGAAATATGATTAGCCTGTGTTCATAACATTAGCCCGGTTTGTTACAGTGTTTTAAATCCCTAAGGAATTTTACCTATTATTTCCTTTTGTTCATCATTAGAATATATAATATCCACTACTGCTGTAGTTTCTTCTGCTGTGTTTTGTTTTCTGGGGGGTTTGTATTTGGTGGGGGGTTTTTGCTTGTTTTTTTTGTTGTTGTGGGTTTTTTTTGGTTGGTTGTTGGGGGGTGGTTTCGGCGTTTTTTCTGGTTTGGTTTAGTTTGTTTTTTTCCTGCACTCCAGGGCTTGTCTCTTTTTTAAGATATTGAAAATTACTTAATATCTCTGCTTGAACATGGCATAACTTACCTTCTCTCTAGAGAATGTGGAAGCAAAATACTGAAACAAAACAGTGTCTTCATCCATTTGTTGGGATAAAATGTTATGAACAAATTAAAGAATGTTCAGAAACAGAATATATTTCCAGAATAGAATTTTTATATTATTCTCCAGTCAGGACTTGCATTATTTATTTAGTCATATGAAATGTGTCTCAAAAAAAAATAGAAATTTGATTTCCCAGACAACAGACAATATCATTATGATAACTTGCATTGTTTTTAATGTGGTCATTTTTTTCTTTTTTCTTTTTTTTAATGAAACCAGAAGAGAAATATCTTCTCTATGTAAGGATGTGTAGTTGCTGCCTATCAGTGCAGTATTAGTGGTTATAAATACTATCAAGAGTGCCAGACTACTGAGCTGGCTAAAAGCTATGTTGATCTGATGCTTGATGCAGTCTCACAATACAGGAATGATGCTCAGCACAGATTCATTCATTCCCATTTAGGTGCATTTTCAGTGTACAACTGTACTCTGCAATGCAACATACTTTCCAGTCCTAAAGGTATTTTAGTTACTTTAGATAACTCTGTAAAACACATGAAATGTAGTACTGCAGATCTCTGCTTTATTTCTTAAAATCAGAATCTCTCAGGCTTTTCCAAGTTCATAGGAACTGTCGCACTGAATCAGCAATGTGCCCTGGCAGCCAGGAGTGCCAACCATGTGCTGGGGCACCTCAGGCAGAGCATCACCAGCCAGTCAAGGGAGGGGATTGTCCTGCTCTGCTCTGCACTGGGGCTGCCTCACCTTCAATATTGTGTGCAGTTTTGGGAGCCACAATGTAAGAAAGATATTAAGCTCTTGGGAGTGTTCCAAGGACAGCTGCAAATATGATGAAGGATTTAGAGGGCAAGTCATATGGATGAACAGCTGAGATCACTTGATCTGTTCAGACTGGAGTAGACTGAGTGAGACCTCATTGCAGTCTACAACTTTCTCACGAGGGAAACAGAAGGAGCAGACACTGCTCTCTTCTTTTTGATGACCCGTGACAGGACCTGAGGGAATGGCATGAAACTGTGTCAGGATAAGTTTAGGCTGGATATTAAGAAAAGATTTTGCACTCACAGGGTTGTTGGACACTGGAATAGGTTCCCCAGGGAAGTGGTCACAGCACCAAGTGTGGCAGAGTTCAAGAAGTGTTTGGACTGTGCTCTCAGGCAGATGATGTTATCCTTCAAGTTGTCCTGTGGAGGCCCAGGAGTGGGACCATGGAAGTGTGTGTATGTAAAGTCATAGGTAGGACTGACACTGATTAATTGTTCTTCTAGCTGTGTTACTTTCTTCCATTTGAAAAGTATATTAGTAATATAGAATCACTAAGGTTGAAAAAGACTTGTAAGATCATCAAGTCCAACAACTGGTCAGAAATACATGTGTGTACATAAACATAGAAATATTTAGGGTATGATTATTTATATGTGTATCTATAAATACCCTAGTAGCAACCACCTCTCATCCAAGGTTTTATATAAACTCCTTTTAGTTATGTCATCAGAGGATGGAAGGAGAGGATTAGTTTTCTTTTCACTTCTGCCTCAGGTGGCTAAATATTCCTTGCAAATGGCATTCCATCAAGTTTCATTCATAACCAAAGTATTGAAGAATGCTGCATTTGAGTAATAAGTACAGAAGCAAATCTACTTAAGTGTGCATGAAATCTTTTGCAAAATGCTTCAGAACATTGTATAGGGTTTGTATGCCCAGGTTTTGGTAGCAGGGCAGCTACAGGGGTGGCTTCTGTGAGAAGTTGCCAGAAGCTTCCCCCATTTCCAACAGAGCCAAGGCCAGCTGGCTCCAGGGTGGAACCACCGCTGGACGAGGACAAGCCAATCAGAGATGGTTGAACTCCTATGTGATAATATGTTTAAGAAAGAAAATAAAGTTATTGTGCAGATGTAATTGGGGCTGGAGAAATGCAGAATGAGGATATCTGAGAACAACTCTGCACACACTAAGGTCGGTGGAGAAGGAGGGGCAGAAGGCACTCCAGGCCCCGGAGCTGAGGTTCCCCTGCTGCCCATGGTGCAAATCATGGTGAGGTAGCTGTGTCCCTGCAGCCCAGGGAGGTTCATAGGGATGAAGAGATATGAAGAGATCCACCTGAAGCCCATGGAGGAGACCCACACTTGAACAGGTGAATGCCTGAAATGAGGACCCTGAACCCATGGAATACGTCTGTTGGAACAGGCTTCTGGCAGGGGCCTGCTGACCTGTGGGGAGAGGAGTCCACGCTGAAGTGGATTTCTTGTGACCCCATGGACCACCCACATTGGAATAGGCTGTGCCTGAAGGACTTCACCGTATGGAAGAGTGACCCACACTAGAGCAGAACATGGAGAACTGTTGTTCATGGGATGGACTCACAATGGAGAAATTTATGGAGGACTGCTTTCCATGGGAGAGACCCCACTCTGGAGCAGGGGAAAGACTCCTCTCTCTGAACAGTCACAGGAACAGTGTATGATGAACTAACCATAACCCCCATTCCCTTTCTCCTTGCATGATCTGTTGGGGAGGAGGTAGAGCCCAGGGAGGAGAGAGGGATGGGAGAAAGATCTTTTTAAGATTTATCTTACTTCTCATCATCCTGCTGTGATTTCGTTGGTAATAGTTTTAGTTGATATCCCCAAATTCAGTCTGTTTTGCCTGTGACATTTATCAGTCAATGATGTCTCCCTGTCCTTACCTCAACTTATGAACCTTTTTCTTTATTTTCTGTCCCTTGACCGATTGCAGAGGAGAGTGGTAGAGTGTCTTTGGTGGACACTTGGCATTCAACCATGTTACAACTACCACAAGCATCAACAATTGTGCAAACTGGAATGGAATGGAATTTGTCACATTAGAGATGTATCTATGCTTTTAGTACCAACTTTGAGAACAAATCACATAAGGTGTTTTGAAAAATAGAGTGTGGGACCAATTCCTCCAAACTAGTTTGTTTTTTGTCTGAACAGGTGATTAACATGTCTTTTAAGAAATGGTTTATAATTATTTCTGAGATAATTAACACTTTCTGCATTTAAAAAGATACCATACAGAAATAAATTGGAAGTACGGTTTCTTCAAGATGTGCTGAACTAGTTTCTTCAATCAGTGTAACCTGGGAACTGTTAATACTTAGTATCCAGAATACAGAGGAAGAGAAAAAGCCAGAAACATCCATGTGGCTTTAGCATCAGCCAGGGCACCCTTGCCTCAATTCATGAGCTCATTTCATCTGTGTAGAGCTCTTCCTTTAAAACCTGTGTTTCCATCCTTGTTGTTTGATTTCCTTTTATTACATACCTAGAATTGTCTTCTAAGTGTGATCAGATCATTATTTTTGTCACCCATATTGGAAACAGAGGCTCAGAGTAGTAAAAAACACTTGGGTGTAATTAATCAGCACAGCTGATAATGAAAGGCAGTGTGCATGATCTGCAGACTTGAACTTGGCCATGCTGCCTTTCTTGGCTTGACTTCTCCTATAATATTTAGCATCCGAAATGTACATCTGTTTCCCATATGGGCAGCATTTCTTATGCCTGTACATTGGAGGATGTACAAAATGAGGGACTATAGCGGGAGCCCCTTATACCAAGCTTGGGCACTGGACTGATGGTCAGAAGAGCTCAGGCACAGCAGACATCAGAAGGCTTGATCAGAAGGCTCACAACTTTGGGAATTTATTCAAGGTAGATTGACAGCTCCTCACAGCTCATAGTACAAGAAGTACGTTCCTAGAAGTTCCTATTACATCAGTAGATCTAGATATCTCTCTCTCACGCAGTAATATCCACACCTTTTATGCTCTCTCACATCCAACATGCTTCCACATAATTGGTTAACCAATTCACCTTGCATACACCACAGCCTCTCATTGGTCACAAGCCACACACATACTCCAGGTAGCTATGTTCTCTTTAAGGCTGCACTCCAAACAGCTTTTCTTAAGGGATGCACTTACTGTCACCCCCACAAGGGACAAGGCAGTTGTGTTTACTCTTTTGGGTAGAAGCTACCTGCTTTTTGATTTCTTGCAAAGCAAAAATTAGTGCTGCTAGTCAAAGAGGACAAATGTGTGAAAATAATAAGTAATAAATATTTATAGCTATAATTAATTTCATGTTGCATAATTGATTTTGTACTGTATAATAAATAATATAACTCTGTATTGTCATTAACTGCAATATATAATTTACATTACACAATTATAATTATATTTAATTATAGTAATTTTGTTAGCAGCTCCCCCTCAGTCCATGTACTTTGACTGCTCCAATTTATCATTTGGCCATTTTATTATTGCTGTAAACTCAATATAATTTTAATGTATTTTAAAGTCAATCAAAAGTTGTGATTTTGCCTTTCAGAGTCACTTCTCAAGGACCAAATTTTACACCTCTCTTATTTTCTGTGGAACTTTTCCAAAAGAAAGAAGTGTCCATGGATTTGAAGTGCCCTGAAAACTGATACTTTAACTCTCTCTGTTGTGGCTGTAATGCCAGCCTCTCCTTCCTAATACAAATGGCTCAGCTGGCTACAATACAGCTATATGAGAGAGAAGTCCAAGGACATTTACAACCTTTCTATCTTTAGGAAATTCTCAGGAGAGAGAAGGTGGCATTTAATTTTCCAGACATAACTATTGTAAAACTAATTTAACAAATTTTAAATGAGATAATAGTTTGCATTACCCCAGTTCCAAGAAGCTGTGAGAAGCTGCAGACTGTTTTGATTGATTTTCTGTAAATGTTCTCAGTGCCCAAGATATTCTGCTTTCAAACCTATAAAGATTATTTTTTTTAAAGATAGGTGGAGGTGCTTGCCTTTAAATGGTTGCCATATAGTGTTACTTGTCTAAAAACAGAAACTCAAGATTTGTCAGACCCTTTGCTTAGTATGGAGAGGCAAAACTAGCAAGCTCAGGAGAGAAGTCTGAGCACGGATACTTGGAGGCTTCCTTAGCACTAAGTGAAAACATAGTCAATGCTGAAGTAAAATACTGCTTTTATAAGTAGAATTTCAGCTCCCTTGGATCAAGACAGATGATTTTTGGCAGTGCTCTCCAGTTTTACTAGACAAGAACATTTCTGATTGACAGGACTTCCTTGGCTGGAGGACTCAATAGGGCTGCTGTTTGGCTAGTGATAAATTAAGTGGTTATTGATAAATTCTTTTGTGTCATGCCTTATAAAGATCAGAAAGAAATCAGAATTCATAAGGACTAGTTATCCCTTTCCTTCTGTTACTTTTCAGTACATTCTGTTACCTCCAGTGCTCTTTTGAAATAGTCTTATCTCTGATAAAACCTTCTCTAAATTTGGCTAAAGATAGAAACATAAAACCAGGAAGAGATGAATTGAAATCATTAGGGTTTCTCTCTATATCTTTGCAAGAACGTCCATCCCTTATTCTTTTATAAAAGAATTAGCTTTTTCATTAAATCTGTGCAATCCTGAGAAGGGCTAAATTTCCTTCAAATCTTACTCACTTTCTGACATTTTATTAATGCTGATATAAATAGGAAATATGGATGTTCAGCACACTTAAGGATCAGTTACTTCATCCCTGTGATGAAGGGATCCTCTGCTGACTTCTGTATCTTCTATGCTGCATGATGTTTCTGTAGAAAAAAAAAACCAGTGTCACAAGCAAATTCTTGTGGGTTTTTCTCACAGCAATCTGGGTCTAGTGTTTATGAGTTTCTTTCTGCTTCTCTCTTCCCAGTTTTCTATAGTACTGGATGATGAGGCAGAAATGAAGTATCAGTTTCCCTGGCAACAACAACCATACAAGATGTTACATAAGTACTGGGGGGAGGGAGTTGTAGAAGAGGTGGATTCTATCCCTTTTTAAACTGTTAAATGGAAGCTGGGGATAGAGTTACCATGGTAGGTATCAGTACAACTCGGGGACATACAGACTGGTATAACGGACACTGTGACTTGGTCATAAGAACCATTTCCAGCTAGATGGACTTCCAGTCCCTTCACCTGCCTGTTAGTGCTTTAGTTTCAGCTGACAGAGTGGCAACTACCACATGCCCTCTTTTACAAGGAAAAATGGGAATGAGAGCATATTCTGGAGTTTTTTTCTGCAGACAATAGAAATGTTTGCTCTGACACCCCAGTAGGACTGGCACTTCAGTTTTGTCCTTTTTTGAATGCTTATTTGTTCCTTCCTTCTCCTTGAACTTATTAGTAATCAAATATTTCTGTGCTTCTGCTATAATGAAGCTCCTAAGCACATAAGACAATATTTTCCTGTATGCAGTATGATTGGAATCTATTTTGTGTAGTTGGATAGAGTGTGCGATATCAAAAATAAATGGTGAGGAGGAAAGGGCTCTACGCCTCTGGTAATCAGACATTCAGAGGCTTTGTGAGGTGTTCTGCAAGCAATATGAAACCAAGAAATTGCATTAGACCTTGTTACCCCAGGGAAGGGGAATAGAGTCCATAGTCTGCACTCATTAAAGTAAACCATTGAGAAGACTGCATCAAGAGTGCAGAAAATTATTTACATTTTTCACAGCATGGAGAAGTGCAGGTTAACAAAAGACAGTACTGGCAATGATTTTGAGCAAAGCTGCATGATATCAGGGCTCTGTCAGGCACTCCCAACCCCACTCCTTTCATCTGAACACAGGGAAACATTGGACCGAAGTCTGCCAAATAAGCTGCTAGTTTGAAAACAAACTTTTTCCACTATGCTTTCTTGAAAGGATATAGTATACCTGCAAATGAATTTTTGTGTGAACTACATACTGCTACACCAATCGTGTATTACAGGTTTTCTAAGCTCTCTTCAATTTACTACATGTTCTTAACTAACCTCAGAGTAATTTTGACCACCTTACATTTTCTGCGTCCAAATCTATCAGATCATTACCTAAATCCCATTACACTGTTGAAGTTGCTCTTGCCCTCTTGGACAGCTTTATGTTTCTTTGTATTATGTAAGTACACACATCATTCTTATGATTCAGTGCATGTAGAGCAAATTACAATATGACTCAGAAGTGAATTATCTAGGTCCATCTCAAACAGATTCTGAATGTGCCCCAGGCTCTTTAGTTGTCTCTCTGTTACCAATGACAGTGGAATCTTGTCTCCATTAATCTCATAGCAGCAAGCCCTGCAGTGAGATTTAAGGGAGAGTCCAACAGAGCCAGATTCCTAGTTAATACTTCGGTGCCTGAAATAGTAACTGGATACCCATATTTGTTTGTTTCCTGTTACATAAGAAGAATGAAAACAAATGTCATTTCTTGGGAAAGCATGCGAAAATGTAGGTAATAGGAAAAAGTAATCATTCCTATAAAATAAATTATACCTGAAGGTATGAGAGGAATTTATACTGTATATATGTGTATAAATATATCTATCTCATATAAGCTTACCATAGAAATATATGTTCAGACTTCTTTTATCTTTCATTATTATCATCTTGAAAAAGTAATTTGTTATGAAAACTGACTGATGCTGTTCCAGAAATGCATCATTTCTCTGAGTGGCTGTGTTGGATGTGTAAATCACCCTTAATTTTGATGACAGCTAAATTTTAATTCTGGCACACTACTAGTCAAATATACTGTCAGAAGTACCTGTGGCTTAGAAAAGCAGTCATTAAAACATTGTCTGTCTCAAATTGAAACACGTGAACAAAAGGGAAAGCCAATGAACAGAAGGCTAAAATGTCATGAAGGAAATTGAAACTGGGAGATGAGATAATGTCAAAAATTGAACAAGACAGGTGAGTGGTGACTTGATCTATTCTCCTAGAAATAATCATGTTGTAACTCCTTTGCCTTGGAAAGATCATGCTACTTTTTCTGTTTGCTGTGTCTGAATGGGCAGTATCAACAAACTCTGAGAGATTGTTCCAGAAGTAACACATTGCTCTACTTGCAAGTACAGAAGGTCTTCTATAGCCTATCAAATACTTTGAGCTCTTTTTAGGCCAGAGATTTTGCAGGGTTGGTCATGACATGCTTTATCAACTTGTGAAAATCTTTCAGACAGACGAAAAACATGGGGTGGTTTTTTTGGTTTTGGTTTTGTTTTAGAGAAATATAATGTATAACTATTAGGCCTTAGGTAGCTAAAGGTATTCTTAATACTTAGTGGGGATTGTGGATTTTTAACATGGTTATGGCAAGATTTTTCATGTCTATATCTGAAAATAACATAAAATATATATATTTTTTGGTTAAACTTTTAATTTTTGTCAATTTTACTAGAGGGTGACTAAATTGAATACCATTCTCTGATCAGTTTTTGTCATTACTCTCAGTAAACTGCTTTTTGGGTATTTTAATATTTTGTTTCCTTTTGCCAAGGTGATTTCCTCTTTCTTTAACAATAGATGAAGCGGAAGGGCTATTCATAGTTATTACTTTAGGCCTATGAGTATAATTCAGAATGGTGGTATAAATGTGGCAATTGAGAGACATTTGAATGAAGACTGAAAATCTTCTCTTCACAGCTGATAGCAAAAAATGCCTCAAAAGAACTGCTAAGAGACTTTTTATTCTTTTAGCAGCAAAGGTATTTATTGACAATGTTGGAGGCAGTTCATATTGGGCAAAAACTTGCCTGGTTTGTTTNCAGAATTAGAAATTTCACAAAACTAGGGGAGTTTTTGGACCCTTTTCTCTTTCAACAACATTTTGATATTTTGACAGTTGAAATTAAATGAGATAGAGAATATCAACACAGTTATATATCCCCTTGTTTTTCCTATCACTTCACCACACTGGAAAGAACAAGGAATTTTTTAAAATAAATAAATAAATAAACCAAAACTGCTGCTTTTAAATGCATTAGGAATTAAGGAAATTAATTAGTGTTTTTTCCTCACTAGTTCATGCATTCTGTTGGTGTCAATAATGGAAGTTCTGTTGAAGTAGCTTTTAATCAATTGTGAAATGGTAAATTCCTATTTCTTTCAGTTTTATGTTGTATGCTAGGAGATACAGGTACAAAAAAAAAGGCAATTATGTGAAAAAAAAATTAATATCAAACCCACACTCACATGTTCCTCATACCTTTCTTTTCTCGTGACATTTAGTTAATTGCTCAGTTAGATAGCCATGAATAGGTTGATCACATATATATCTACTGCTCTGGTTTCTTCAAGTCACCAATTATATCTGTGTCAAAAACTGAAGGAAATTAATTCTTTTGGAGGACTGAATTAATTTGTTTCTTTTTTCTAGCTGCTTTGGAAATATAAGAATAATGGCAAGAATGGCCTTTTTTTTCCTATCCATGAAAGTAAAAAGGAA
>VWZD01000020.1:639-25773 GCA_013396695.1 Sakesphorus luctuosus | reverse complement strand
TGAACGTCAGCGAGCTCACCCCCTCCAGCCATGCCGGCGCGTCCAGGCAGCCTCACCAGTATTCCCACTACCACCAGTGCCATAGCCTGCAGCAGGCAGCCAGCCCCAGCAGCAGTGTCAGCAGCGGCAGCACCCACCACCACCACCACCATCATCACCACCATCACCAGCAGCAGCAGCAGCGCCGGGAGAGCAACCCCTTCACGGAAATAGCCATGAGCAGCTGCAGGTACAACGGCGGCGTCATGCGGCCGCTCAGCAACCTGAGCTCGTCCCGCAGGAACCTGCACGACCTGGACTCCGAGTCGCAGCCGCTGCAGCCGCCGATCGCCAGCCCCGCCGCCGCCGCGGCCACCGCCGCCGGCAGCCCCGCCGCCCCCGAGATCGTGGTCTCCAAGCCCGAACACAACAACTCCAACAACCTGGCGCTCTACAGCTCCACCGGCCCCGGCCCTGGCCAGGGAAGCACCAACAACGGCGGGGGTAAGTCCAGCAAGAAGAAGAACCAGAACATCGGCTACAAGCTGGGGCACCGCCGGGCGCTCTTCGAGAAGCGCAAGCGCCTCAGCGACTACGCGCTCATCTTCGGCATGTTCGGCATCGTCGTCATGGTCATCGAGACCGAGCTCTCCTGGGGCGCCTACACCAAGGTACCAGCCCGGGCGACAGCCAGCCCGACCGCCCGGGGAGGGTCGGCCCCCGCCCCGTCCCCATACCCGTCCAGGTCCCGCCGTGCCCCCACCGTCGGACGGCCGGGTGCCACCGGTCCCCTCCCCTGGGCCGGTGGGGCTGAGCGGCCCCCGCGCGTGGGTCCCTAAGGACGGCCGTGTCTTTCTCTTGCAGGAGTCGCTGTATTCCCTCGCTCTGAAATGCCTTATTAGCCTGTCCACGATTATCCTGCTTGGACTCATCATCGTGTACCATGCAAGGGAAATCCAGGTAAGGTTTCCTTGTGTGGGTCAAGAAGTGTTGTTGGCTTAGAGGGAGTTGCGAGGCGGTTTGTCCGGAGGAGCTGGACAGCGGTGGTAAGTACTGGGTACACCCCGCTGGCTCAGAAAGCGAAAGTGGTCTCTTCATGCCTGCCAAACTTGGTGAATGGACCTCAGCCCTAGAGACAGGGCACGGTACAGTGGGATACAAGCCAGGGAAGCTCTGCCTGCTCCGAAATTCTGCCTGCTAAGGACTGTCACCTGCAGTTATGCTATAGGATGGCTTACCTCTGAGCAACAGTCTTTTATTTCCCAATGACTAAATTTCATACTATGTGTTTTCTCTTGATAGCATGCTTAATGGTCTTCACTGTGCAGGGTATGTAATCTTCACTGCATTGTCTCAGATACGAGGGTACTCTAGGAGAGAGTTTAAGAGAAGGGCGAAGAGTTACGTTTGACTTATTTAATGCTGCACAGCCTCTAGGAATGTGGCTAAAGAAATCTGTCAGGAAGGGTAGGGCTAAAGGTAGGAGGAACATAATGATCAAAGCTGTAGAAAACCTCACATATACTGTCACAGATCCAAGTGACTTAATTTAATGTCAGTTGTAATTTTTTTTGACCAAGACATAAAAATTTGGTATTTCAGCACAACCAAAACATACAACAGACAGATTTCAAAGTTTTGAAGTGAAAAATACCCTACTTACAGATACAGTGCTTTTTCTTTTTCAGGTTAGAGATTCCTTGAGCTGAAAACTGAAATGTCACATTTCAAGGGCAAAGAAGACTTTTGCACTGGTACCAATCACTTTAAAAAAAACAAAGATAAATTAAGAATTGTATAGTACTCTGCTTCTGTGCAAATGAGTGCTGTAATTTCAACATGAAATGGTACCGTAGTCCCCTATTTATGGTAATGTTAGAGAAGTGTTATGCTACTGAAGACCTTTTGGATCCTGTTGTGCAGTCCTTGCAGATGCAAAACTTCTTTTCCTGGCTTAGAACCCAGTTTCTCTGCATTAATATCTAAGATATTGAAAGCTGTTTGTTAATATTGTACTCGATAAATATGTGTTCTGGAGAAAGAGCATATTTACAAACTACAGAAGGACTCATGAAGAGGTTTCTTTTTCTGTATAAAAATGAATAAGTAGCACTGCTGCAGTGTGGGAGCCTTCTCTGGTGTATCTTCCCACAAGTGATGCTTCAGGCATGAAGAGTAAAGCTGAAAACAACACTTCTGTAAACGTTTATGTTACCCTATGCATTTTCCAGAAAACTTTTGTGGAAAATTTTGTTGAAGATAACCAAATAGTTGTAGATCTGTGTAAGCATCAGCTTATACTAAGTAGTTACTCCAAGATTCAATTGTTTCGTGTTTTTTTCAGGTAAAGAGTAACAAATTTTCATTGTTTTAGGAATAAATCCCTTATGGATCAGAAAAAGGCAATAATAAAAACCTAAAGTTGTCATTCCATTTTATTTTTTAACTGATGGTTTTAAAGAACTTCCTCATATATGAAAGTACATGAAAGGAGCTACACAATCATGTGACCTCATCACAGTTAGTGTAGCTTTCAGTGCTGCCCCATAGTATGGAACACACGTATACCTGCCTGTAAAACAGCAATACCCCATTATTTTAGAATGAGAGGCACCAAAAACTGCAGCAAAAACTCATGGCAGAGCCTGGAGCGAGCTGCAGCTTCAAGGGATCCTGTCATTCATGTTGAAAATGAAAGGAAGTTCTCAGTTTCAAGGAGCTTGTTAGAAGGAAAGGCCATAGTACCTCCCTTAACTCTTAGATATCTTCTCACTTTTGAATTTACACAGTCTGTTTTTCTGCATGCACTAGACTTTTAAAAATAAGATGAAGAGTATGTAGGGAAAAAGCTACATCCATCGGACAGTCATTAAATTTATATTATACTTGACACCTGAAAAAAAGAAGTACCTTTAAAATACTTTTGCTTAGTTACTTACATAATCTTCCCCAGGCAAAACAAAATACTGTTTACCCTGATAATGTATTGTTTGTTAAATAACCTTTAAAGCTGCCTTCTGAAGGCAGATGTGCCTTAAATTCAAGAAAGCATCCTGCTATGTGCAGTAGAATGAATGAGGTTTTTACAATAGAGCACACAGATGGTTGGTTGTGTCCAGGAGGACTGTTTGCACCAGCTGTTTGTCAGTCCTGTTGCAGTTTGAACATTCCTTTCTAATTATTGTCTGAAATGTATTTAAACATTTGGTGTATTTTAAATGAGCAGGAATTTGTTGAAAGAGGAGAATTTGTTCCATGGAACAGAAGAAGGGTGCTATGTTCTGCTTGTGGTGTGGTGTCCTTCAGACTCTGGTAGAAGCAAACCAACCTAAGCATGAGTAGATTTTTCTACAAAGCATGAGGCAAAAAAAATGTTTGGAAATAAAGAGCTGGCAGTTTAGTAATTATCACTGATTGCTTGATGAATACTGAGAAACTCCTGGTGACCTAAAATACTGGTAAATGGAAACCAGCTTTTTCATTCTTTTCGGTAATCGTTGGCCATGATTATTGGTGGGGAGATTCAGCAGCCATGTTCAATGATGCCCATGGGGCGATGCCTATCAGCTTAGCAGGTGGCTTTAGACTTCCCATTGATATGATATTGGTTGTATGTATGCTTTGCTTTGAAAACAATCAGCTGGTTGGTTAAACCAGACCCTAGAGTCTGTCTGTCCCAAACCTTCTGCACTTTTTAAAGACATTGGAAGGGAAGTTTATAAAGGCTTGCTAAGATTCTTCCCAAAGAGACAGCGATACAGAGACGTGAGAATGATGAATTTTCTGCTTCATGCTTTGTCGCGGTTGATGTGCGGTGTAGCAGCTGAAGCGTCCCAGTGTCCCCGCGATTTCTGCGCCGCCTGTTCAGCACCGCGGACAGCTCAGCGCGGAGCGCCCGACACGGGCGGCACAAGCCCCTTCAGCCTCGCATTCGAAACCTGTGAGCTACACCGCTTTGTTCATGAGCTCCCTGAACTTACACAGAGCTCTGCATCTGACAGACCAAAGTCTCCAGAAGGGTGGTAGCTGCAGTATTTAGACAGGACTAACTGCAGGAATGCTGCGTAGTCTTGTGAAACACTGGAAATGTTAAAATATTTTCATCACATAGGCTTTGAGTGATTGTACTGTACTAAGTTATTCTATATAACTCTAGGAATTAAAATGTGAGCTGCTATTAATTTCAATAAATGTGAGTTGGCATTAAGAATACAATGGAAGTCAGGTGAAACCATTTGGGTTTGAATGCTCATTCATAGCTTATGTTACCATTTCCAGAACAGATTAAAATTACAAGGAAGTTGGTTTCATGTCCTTCCCCCTTCTAGAAAACAATCCTAATGAACAACAGCAACAGAGTTATAGTGATAACCCCAAAATGTGTGTTATGTTTTTGTTCCATTGTTGTCATGCCTGTAATGCTGTTAACAGCTTGAGAGATAATGAAGCATGCCTTGCTCTCTCTCCAGGCTTGTGTGGTTGTTGATTCAGTTCTTCAGAGCAAGTGTTTGAAAGATCAGTGGAAAAAATGTAATTCCAGCCTAGAACAGGTTTTTCTCCAACTGTTACTCTAGCTGAGAGTTTGAAGAGGTGAAGGAGAGAAAAGCTAAAAAGACAGCATGATCCAATTATCATAATATTTGATGTATAAATTACACAATTCATGCAAAGACAGTTTGTTACTTAATACTATTTTACATAATTAAAGCAGAAGCAGCATGTAACATAGTTAAAGTTGTAGGTCCTTAGAACTTACTGTTCCATTCCATATTTGTCTAGTGTGATTTTCTGTTAGGTCCATAAATAAGATGGAACTTAAGAGAGTTTTGGGTGGCAGTTCAGATGGTAAAGCTGCAGTTTTTCTACTTTTACTGAAAAATAGATGTCTCTGCATGTCTTTAGTTCTGCTGGAGATAGAAATGCTTTTTAACTCTGCAACCCTGAGGTTCTACTGACACTTGCTTGTATTACTCAGAGCAAAGGATTAAAATCAAAATTATGTGAGATTGTCAGTAGGAGGTAGTTAATGCCTTTTGTTGGACATTTCACCATAGCGTAGTACTTCTTGAGAGGAATATATCCACTGGAATAAGTCTCCTTTAATGCTGGATTGCTTAGTGTATGCTTTGTGTAAATAAACATATTGCCTGTGCTGAATAATAGTAACCTGAGTAAAGCTAACCTGTACTCTCCTGGACAGCATCTGAGCCTCTTTTCTTTTTCCCTGATGCTAATGCTGTCACTCATGCAGAACCATGAAAGTTATTGGTATGTGTTAGAAGTGAATAGAAATCTTGTTTGGTTTTGTTTGTTTGATGTCTGTTGAGATTTCTAACCAGTTCTAAAATGTATTGCTAGTTCATACTTAGGTAGAATGTCTGTGGAAAGTCTTGCAAACTCCAAAGTTAAGGTTAAGCTATTGCTTTCACAGCAGAACCTCCCCAGACTGCACAGAGGAAGCACCTTCAGTCCCCAGATGGTTGTGAACTGGTTGGAAAATGTGCTGCTGATAGGTTTGGAGTGAAACATTTCCAGTCTTTATTACCTTTGTAAAAAGTTATCACAGCTGAGACACCAAATGTCATCCTGAAGAACCAAGAGCGTTGTTTTCTCTGTGCCTGAAAAGTTGGAAAAATTGAACAGGCATTATCAGGTAACAGCACACATTGGTAATAAATACATATCTTGGCCTGCTTGTTGTGCTAATAAATCCCGTAATACATGATGGTAATAAACAGCGTTTATGGGAGCTTCATCATCTTATTGGCATCAGTGAAAAGTTTTTCAGTAAAAATTTTACACTCAGGAACTAAAGTTGAGCTCCCTTATAGTTTCTTGTCATAGGAAGAAATGAGTATTCTGCAGATTAAATTATTTATTTTAAGTATACATTTCATATGTGTAATGAACAGCAGAAAATCATTTAGGAATTCAAGGACACTATAGTTGTCAAATTAACACTGTATCTGTCAAATTAACACTTCTGAGTATTTTTGTGAAAATACTTAGTTTTAATTGTGCTCAGTACATTTTTGATAGTTTGTGTGTGTAGGTCCTGTTTATGTAGAAGAAGTCACAGCTACCCAGAGTCTTTGAGATGCAGCACAGTAATGGATATGACATGAAAGACAGGCTAGAAAATCCCTTCATAGTGGTTAACCTCACAAGGGTAATTAAAGTTACATGTATATTATGCCTCCATTTCCAAGAGGCTTCATTAAAATGCAGGAGGTGTTACCTGATGGTCAGTACACTGAGTGCATTATTATAAAGTGTGAGAAGATGTGTTATTGGCCCTCTTGGAGGATAGAGAACATTTTTAACCAGAGATAATACTCTGGATTTGTATAAATTGTATAGCTTATCAAAAGATACTGCTGTATACAATCTTAGAGCTGTACATGCCAGGTCTTTCAACTGTGGGGCCTTCAGATTAGAAAATTCTGTCAGGTACTTGACTGCCGTTCTGTTTTGTCTGAGTTTGAGTGAAAGTGTGTCAAAACTGACAAATATACATTAGTGCTTTTATGATTTTGGTTCTGGTTTGTATGTAATCTACTAGATGTAGTTTCTTGGGCTTTGAGTTTGATTTGAAACATATTTCTCATCTGTTTTGAGCACAGATCAGAACAGGAATGGCTGCTGTTTAAGACNCAACTTCAGTCAGCTCTTTTTCCCCTTGATGATGAAAGTTGTCACACTCCCTTAGCAGAGGATGAAATACTGCTCTGAGAATATGAATCTCCTTTTAAGATGTGAATTGTCCTTAAAAGAAGAGGATGTAGTTGATCTTGTATCCAATATATCCAGCTATCAGGTAGGCTGGATATATTGGTCACTATAAAAATTTTCCTTTATTAATTGAAAATAAACTATAATGTATGCAGAAAACTTACTTTGTGAGGAAGTTTCTGCAGTTCTGTTGTAGGGAAAGAGAGGAAAAGAGAGAAGTTACACATCATGATAGCACATACACCCAAATAGAATATAATGTTCTTTTTTTATGCTTACTTTTTTGTTTGTTTAATAACATTAATAACATAAAATACACTACAAGGAAAACATGAGTTGAAAAGCTTTAATTCAAAAAATGTGATGTGAGAAATACCTATGTATTGATTAGGTTGTGCAAAATGACTTTGTCCCATTATTTTATTGAAAGTGACATGAAGAAATTTTTTCTTATATCTGTCAAAAGGTCAGAAGAGACTGTCAGGAGAACATGCTTTACAGCTTAGAAATAATTCTTTTGTAAAGGGATTGGTGAAACAGGAACTTTAAATGGGTTTATCTGAACCCAGGCTTTTGCAAATTCAGTTGTTCAGTTAATATCATACATAAATATTCTCATAGTTGCAGGACATCATATACTTGTAACTTACTGATTCATTCACCTTTCCTTCTTGAACACTCCCTGCAACTGTTCTCCTCCTTCATTTGTGCAAAAATAGTCCGTAGTAAACATACTTTTATACTGACATTTTAAACACAAAAGGTTTTAAACATTAAAACTCCATGAAGGAGTGAAGAGGAGTGAGTACTGACTGAAGAGATGTGTGAATCTTCTAATATGCCTCCTCATCTTTCATTTTGGTGGAGGCTGATGGATCTTTTGGAATTAAATTCCTTTTGAGGAAGTACTAAACCTATTCATGACTGATGGAAACACTCCTCTTAATTGCATATAAAGTAAGGCCAAAGAGTAAGCCTTAAATAACTTTATCATTTAAAGTTGCTGCTCTCAGAGTTTTTAAGAGTAATGGACTCTGGGTTTTTGGTTGTTTTGTTTGTTTGTTTGCTTGGTTTGTTTGTTTTTTGTTCTTTTGGTTGTTGGTTTTTGGTTTTTTTTTCCCTCTAAAGAAACATATTAAAAAACCCCAACATGTTGTGTCCAACTGGCAATTTCAAAACTTTTGTGCATACCATTCTGTGCAGCTTTCCTGATGAACACGGGAGAGCTGGGTTCGGTGTTGTATAACTGACCAACAGAACTGTTTATTGAATTCTAATTGAGTACGATCACAGAGTTACTGAAGGCTGCAGGAGCCACTAGGGTCAGAAATAGAGAGTTAAATAGCTGTACAGTTGTGACTCTTTAATATAATTTGTCTTGCGAAACTACTGCTTTTAAAAGAACATATCTGAAATAAAAAACCATTAAGAAATAAATATATATGGGCTCATATCCGTAAATTTTGTTGTCACCTGTGAATAAAGAGCTTCCTGAGCTTTCTTATCTGTATTCTGCAACAAATATTTTACCTTGTATTATTTCAGACTGTAACTGTGTATCTTCCATAAACAGGTATAAGTCAGCCCTCTGGTTTATAGGTAGGTGTAAGATAGCCTGAAAAGAAGGAAATGCTTCTGTAACAAGTATTTATATTCTAGTTTTGATTGTCAAAAGGAATTAACTTTACAAGTCCTCAGATTTTTTCTGTTACTTAAATAATCATAGATGATATTTTTACAAAAGGGAACACTGAGACCAAGAGTTCAAGTGTGGTGGAAGTAATCTGGGGATAACTGGATTGGAAGTTTAGGTGTGACGTTCTTGTAGTCTTATGCTCAGATCAGTCATTTGTCTTATAAATAAGACACTGTAGTTGCCATCCAGCTAAGCCTATAATTTTCAAGAGTTTTACTCCTGCTTAAGCAGATGTCCCAAAAACTGCAATGTAAAATTAATACAGTGCTCTACAATGTGTTCTGATGAGGTACTGTTGAAAATGTTTATGAAGCATTTTATTCATAGAATTCTAGAATCATAGAATCGATTGGGTTGGAAAAGACCTCCGAGATCATCAAGTCCAACCCTTGGTCCAACTCCAGTCCATTTACTAGATCATGGCACTCAGTGCCACATCCAATCTCAGTTTAAAAACTTCCAGGGATGGTGAATCCACCCCCTCTCTGGGCAGCCCATTCCAATGCCTGATTACTCTCTCTGGGAAGAATTTTTTTCTGATCTCCAACTCAAATTTCCCCTGGCAGAGCTTGAGCCCGTGCCCCCTTGTCCTATTGCTGAGTGCCTGGGAGAAGAGACCAACCCCTACCTGGCTAGAACTTCCCTTCAGGTAGTTCTAGACAGTGCTGAGGTGACCTCTGAGCCTCCTCTTCTCCAGGCTAAACAACCCCAGGTCCCTCAGCCTCTCCTCATAGGACTTATGCTCCAGTTCCTTCACCATTCCTATTAAAATTGTTTATTCCAGCTTTCAAAGCTCTGCAACTTCTGTAGCATTACTACAGGTGTATACAGCCATTCACACCTACCCTACCTCTGACCTCTCATGGTAGTGTCTTTCACTAGAACAATACATTTTGTAGCAATTCTTCATCCTCAGTCACTTAACAAAAGTTTCGTTCTAGGTGGAGAACAGTATTTCTTGTTTTGTCAAGGTTGTTACACTTTTAAGAATATGGCCTGTTGCAGCCAGAGAATATGTTATGTCTTTAAAAATAAAAATGGCCTAATAACTTTGATTCAGTCTGCACTATTGCAACTATAAAATCAACATACATAGAATTTGAGTATAAAGGTACCCCATGATAGCTGCTACAGAACATGATCCTTATCTGAATGGTATCAAGGGTAAAGTCACTTCACACTAAGCTTAACTTCTTCTTATGTCCTTATTCAGGTTTAAGTTTCATGGTAAAAGCCAGTAATTTGAATTCTGTTGTGATTTTCACAGTATGACAGTTTAGAGTAACTAAACTTTTGTGTGGTAGGGTAGGCAAGTGTCTATCTGATTTATTGCCAGTTAAGTTTCAGTATGGTTTCAAGACAGTTTAATGGCAAAGTGTGTAAAAAGGATGTTGCTTTAAGACTACCCAGGGCTAGTCTGACTTTAAGATCTGGTTGTCAGATAGAAAAATGTTTGGTTCTCAATCTTTATGTGCAGCCATGTATGAATAGACATTTGTCTACCTCCCACAACAGAATGGGATGCAATGGAACCAGATGAGAAATTTAGCAGTGTGGCTGTCAACTGGCAGACCATTCTTTTCCCCTGTCATTTGACAGTTGGAAGGAAAATAAAAAAGGCAGACAGTTTTTCTTATGTCCAATCTGTGATCAGAGATGTCGGCTTATCCCAAATTAATGATTCTCGCATTTTATGTGGCTGGTAACATCCTATGTTAATTGCTGAACATTTGAATTTTTGCTGCTGTGGTCTGTCCCACTGAGCATAAGAGTTGTGAAAATAAATCTTTATAAGATAGCAATTTTATGTTTAAATAGGTAATGATAAAGGAGTTGGCAGCAATCAGTGCAAACTTGTTTCATGTATTTGATTTGCAGACATCTTTAAAAACCCAGTAGTTTTGAGGATGGAGTATCTTACATACTGTAAACTAGACAGATTTGATAAAGCTGTAATCAGATAATTAATGGGCAGCAAAAAGAACTTTGTGTGCTAAGACATATACTAAGATTCTTTTTCTTTCCTGAGGAAGCAGCTGCAGTCATAATTAGTAGTGATCAAGTAAACCCGTACTTTACCTATAAAGAAATACAGGTAAATACCTCACAATTTTACTTGCCAGGATGAATTACAGAGGCATTTCTTGAAGGAATCATAGGATCATTTTTAGGTTGAGTAAGCCTGAATGCCTCTAAACACTTGGCATTAATGTGTGACTATGTTTATTAGGATTTTTAAATACACAAGTACTTCTAACTCTATTCCACTTTTCCTTCTGCACAATATACTCTCCCTTATTTAAGTGGTCATGCTCTAGGGCAACAAATACTTAGATTTTGTATTTCTGTATTTGGAGTGGTTTTGAACATACACTTAAATGGAGTTCTGATTAAACTGTTTCTGAGACAATAAAAAACACTTACAGGGATTTTATAACTCCTGTGATGGTGATGTTTACTCATCCATTATTGCTCAAATAAAAATGTAATCAGGGTTTTTAAAAAAAAATCAAACTTATTCAAGTACTTGAAGTATTTATGTTGTAAGTAAACACTAACAGAGGAACTGAAAAGACAGATTCTTGTGTATATGTTTCCCTACCAGTCATTCCTTCATAAGAAGTTCCTTAATTTAGAGTCACTCTTGTACTCCTTTGGCAGAATTAATGATTTTTTTCACCTTATCTAGCCTCAGATTCAGTGTTTCTTCCTTTAATTTCTGTTTCCCATGCAAAAATTTTGCCAGTTTCTTAAGAAAATGCATCCTTCTTTTTAATTGGTTCCGGTTTCCCCAGAGTAATGAAACTGAGCATCCCTGAAGAGAGTGAGGCTTCTCTTGCAGTGGCAGATGGCAGCTGTTTTGGGAGATGGTGTTTCTTTGTGCATTGATCTGTAGAACAAATTATTTTTAGTACCTAATGAGGAAAAACAAACTCTAAATGAAGAATTGTAAAGTAATTATATAAATATATTGAAATGTAGATGACTTTCCCCAACAAATTTTGATTCCACACGAAGAATATAGTATCAGAGTTACTTTATTTCTGAGGTGCTTGAAATGGAGAAAAACATAACACAGACCACTATGTTTCTTAGTAAATACATTCTAATATTTAGTTCTGCAAAACAGCAGTTATTTTGTGGAAAGATGTGCTATGTTCTTCATATATGAAGTTTTGGAACTGCTGCTTCAGTGCAAAACTGAAATCACCTCTTACTTTGAAGTCAGTGTTTCCATCCTCATACTGCCAAGTTCAGTGTTGTAGTTGAAGCAGACCTAAAAGACTAGAAGAAATTTTTGAGTTTTGTTGTTGTTATTGTTGTTGTTAAGAGATAATTTTATTAGCATGGTTGTTTGTTCAGTGTGGTCATTTGTTTATACTTGTGAAAGTGGACCTGAGCAATCCATTTACTATTTCTTTGCATCTTTCCCTTTCAGATGTAATAAAGCTGGCATAGTTAATGTTCTGGTGCATTCTTGCAGCCTGGAGAGTGAGCCAGAGAGGCCAGCAAAAGCAGAGCAGCATGCCTGACGGCTGGTGGAAGCTGAACTCTCAGAACAAGTTTTAGTGTGGCTAGGTTAGGTTACATGCTGAAACGTTTCCTGAGGGCTGGCTACATGTCAAAAACCTTGCTCAGTCCTTAGGTTCCTGGGTGGGGAGGGATGGGAAAGCTGATATTGAAAACTATGTATCTTTTTCATCCCTTCATCTCTTGTCAATTGTATGAACTGCTGTTGTGAATTGCTCTGAAGCATCTAGTGTATTCTTTAGTAAATTATGTAGTAACATACATGTTCTTTTTATTTTCTGTTTCTACCTTGCTTTTTAAATGACAGAATAACTATTAGTATGAAAAAGATTAATGCTATTTTAGTGAACTGGTCACATTTTCCCAGTTTGTATATTTATGCAGGAGAACTATCTCAAATCACAGAATTGTTAGGGTTGGAAGGGACGTCTTGAGATCATCCAGTCCAGACCCCTGCCAAGGCAGAGTTACACAGGAACATGTCCAAGCGGGTTTTGAATGTTTTCAGAGAGGGAAACTCCATGACCTCACTGAGGGTGGCGTGGCCTGGTCCAGTGCCTTGCCACCCTCAGTGTAAGGAAGTTCTTCCTTATGTTGAGGTGGAACTTCCTGTACTTTATTTCCATTGCTTCTCATCCTGTCACTGGGCACTGCTGAAAAGAGTCTGGTATCCTCCCATCCTCCTGTTGACACCTGGGTTTGATATATTTGTATGTGTTGACGAGGTCCCCTCTCAGTCTTCTCATCTCTGAACTAAACAGGTCCAGCTCCCACAGTCTCCTCTCCTCATCAGAGAGATGCTCCAGTCCCCTCATCATCTTTGTGGCCTCCACTGGACCATCTGCAGTAGCTGCTTGTCTTTCTCAATTGAACTGTGGAGACCAGAACTAAACACAGCACTCCAGATGTGGCCTCACTAGGGCCAAGCAGAACAGGAGTATCCCCTTCCTGGACCTGCTGGCCACACTCTTCCCAATGCACTCTGAGACACCATAGGCCCTTCTGGCTCCCAGGGCACACTGTTAGTTCATGGTCAACTTGCCGTTCACCTGGACTCCCAGGTCCTTCTCTGCGGAGCTGTTCTCCAGTAGGTCAGCCTCAAACCTGTGCTAGTATTTGGCATTATTGCTCTCCAGGTAAAGGACCCTACACTTGTCTTTATTGAACTTGACTAGGTTTCTCTCTGCCCAGCTCACCAGCCTATCAAGATCCCATTGAATGGCAGCATAGCCTTCAGATATACCAACCACTCCCCCTCTTCTGTCCCTTCTCTGTTTTTATTATTGTACATAAGTTGTATTCAGAGCTTTGTTAAGTCATGCTCCTTCCATATCTGCCTGGAGAAAACTGTTCACTATTGACAGTCAAGCCAGGTACAAAACTTTTGGGAATATCTGATGCTGGATGGAAGCCATCTACAGACTGTAACTTCAGGAGCTTATTCTCATTGCTTTTAAGCAACTGGAGGAGGTAGGATCTGGCATAACAAAGTAGCTCTTGAATTAAGAATATTTTTAAAATTAAGAAATACCTTTCATAGACATTGACTGAGTAGAAATTCCTGATTCAGCCAGTTAATTTGAGTCACTTACTGGTTATTCTGCTGAATATCTGAAATGAATAGAGGAACCCTGAGTGGTGGACTTTGTTTAAAGGTTCACAAAAATTCCTATAACTAAATATCCTTCTGTTAGTTACAGATCTGAGGAAGCTCAGCTGTGATTATTCAAGCAGGAGTCCAAACTGAATGATGCTATGAAGCTATCTTGTGAAATACCTTTTTAATAATGAAAGTGAAAAAAGAAATTTGGTTTCACGTTAATTTTGTTTACAATCAAGTTGTTCTATTAGTAAGCTCATTGTCTAATTACTTTGATTTTTTAAAAATGCTGATAAGCTTGTGAAGATGTCTTGGTTTGATCTGTGATTATCTCAGGGGGTTGTTCTTCTCCATAGCATTTGCAAAGAAATCCTGATATTTTGGGATGACTTTTTTTTTTTCTTTGTAGTCCTTGGATTTCAGTTCTTAGTACTATTACTGGCATACAAAGTTAATGACATTTTCAGGAGCATCCTACCTTCTTTAGGTCCCTGGAGCACATATATATATATATGGACAGACCTATATGAAATGAAATTACATACATTCCAGTAATTGCTCAGTGCTGTAGTGGTCTTTTGACATTGTGTGCTGTTGAGGGGTTAACGTCATAAGTTCATAGTTATTTGAGATAAAGAGTTGAACTGAAACTCTGGCCAGCACCATTTCAGAATATTGAGGGATGCTTCTGAATATCTTCAGAGAGAGAAAGTTATAGAAAGAATAACTGTCAGTATGTGGTTTAAACCAGAAGGGAAACATGGGTAGTGAGAATTTAACTTGGTGTGCTCCTGCAGATTTTAACCCTATATTAGTGTATTTGATCATAAATTCCCTTCTTTCTAAAAAAATCTCTGTCGTTTTTTTTGTAATAATGATCTGAGGGATAGAGACCGATAAACTTGTTAAGAGCATTGTTTAACACATACCTGTTTTCTGAAATGGTTGTGGTTATGTGTGACCTGTCAGAGTAACCAAGATGTATTGTTCATATGTGTTTTAATGTGACATTTTTGATACTACACTTCTGAAAATAGTCTCTGATCTGTGGCATTGTATTCAGGATGAGGAGTACAGCATCTCCTAGGAACTCCTGTGGGTGCTCCAAGGTCAAGCGCAGGCCTTTAGGTAACTTACAGACCATTGGATTACATGCCTTCTGATGATGTAAGAAGGTCACTTTGATCCCCTAGTCAGAGGTAACTCTGTAAAGGCCTGAGATATCAATCTCCTATCACCATATGGTTTTGAATCATTTTTACTTAAGGGGTGTTGTGGGATAATAACTTGGCTGTTTGGAGTAGCGAGACAAAAGCAGTATCGTCTTCCTCCTTGAGCACCATAATGACTTTTCTTTTGTTGTGTAAATGATATTTTGGACACTCCAAACTATAGAAAAATGTCTGGTCTAAAGTTTTGGTAAGTCAGCAGTCCCAGGGGCTATGTTTTGCTACTCTGAATCATAGTCCCATCAGTTCTTTTATAAGGTTTAAGTGGCTCCAGTATATAACCATTTCACATTTTCATTCTTAAATTAAATAATTGCAACAATTTGCTTGTGAGTAAAATTGATTCCATTTCTCCAAGAAAAGCTTCCAGGACTACAACTGATGCTGCTTTATCACTGTTTATTGCTTCCTTTTTATTCCTGTATTAATGTATTCCCACAGTATTACAGCAGAGTAGCAATATAGTTTTCAGAAAGGCATTTTTAAAACCTGGTTAGTTTCCTTGTTCTTTGCATTCATCAACAACCTGTGATAGCCTGCTATGAATGTTTTGATTTACTAATGATTTAGAAAATTAACTTCTTTTGTTTTTGTCTTTGATGGAGTGTCTGGTCCAATTTGTTACTGTATGCAATCTGTCTGCTTTGAATTTGTTTCTCGTTTTTTACGTATGATGTTACATGAATGTAACAACAGGTTTTGTAAATTTACACATACCTATGTAAATATCTATATCTATGCTGTTTTATTTATTTTGTGTTTTTAATGTGTGGCTTTACAAATATGTAGTTTATTTGAGGTTAAAGATTGATTCTATGTGTTATATTTACATACAACATACATAAATTACATGCATACTTACATTACATACATACATAGCATTCATATAACATGAATGCGTTACATAATTCCAAATGAAAATAACTTTAGAATTTTTCATACAAAGCATGACTTAGTAAAGGTATATGAGAGTTCTGTATTTGAAGAACCTGGCTGTACGCTGATGAAGTACTTGCATTAGATTTCAACACTAAATAATTACAAGAAATTCGAAAACTGAATGGGCATAACATCTGTAACCTTTACTGGAGTTTGTCCTTCTCTGTGAAGTGCAGAACTCAAATCTATAGAAAAAGTTTGCTCAATTTTATTATGTTCTCTTTTTATTGCTAGTATCATTCTACATTCAAATGGGAAGTAGTATCTTGAAATTAAGACATGGTTATTATAACAGGATTAACTGAAGGCATCTAAGGCTATGTGTACATATGCTTTGTTTTGCTCAGCTGTCCTTTCTCCTTTCCATTCATTTATATTCTTCTCTTTCTGAATTGGAAATGTACCTAGAGAAGCACACAGGCATGCACAAATACCTCTGTATCTTCCAAATCAAAAGGGAAACTTTGCATTTAGTATATTGCATAATTGCAAGTATATAAAATGTATGTGAAATCCTATACTAATTTCTTTGTAATTTTCCTATGTCCAAGCTTAATTGTTATTCACTTTGTTAGAGGCCTGTACATGTTCTAGAGTGTTTGATATCCATCATAGACACAAAGAATTGTAAGGAAATCTTCCTTATGAATGTGATTTTGAAATGTTAATGTTTTCATGGAACAGAAATGTTTGTTATTGAATCTCTGGTTCATTGTGACTTCTGGTGTTTTCTGCCTTTTATGTTTTCACCTCCTAAATCTCATTATATGACAGCTGAAGATATTATCACTTTAAGATATTATTCTACTTAGAAGAAATTGGCACAGCTAAAGTCAAGGGGAATTGATAAAGATCTTCTGTGTCTGTAGGCACAACCCATTCCACTGAGCACTGTGGAGAAATTCCTTTATAAGTAGCATGCTGTTTTTTCTGCTGACAGGTGAATATGTTATCAAGTATGTATTCCATAATGACACCTCAAAGTTTTTTAAAAACTTGATAAAATAACATTATCTTCTGTGAAAATTATAAGATCAGATTTTAATGCCCGTGTTTAACTCAACTTTCTTCTCATCTTTTAAATTGAACCAGTACTGGAGGTACCATTTTTCTTGAATTGCCTTTCTGCAATAGGATTCATTTTGAAATCTGTGTAGATGGTATGTAAAAAGGCAGGAGAAAAGACCATTGCTCTTTTCAGCAGATTTTGAAACTTTATAACATTGCCAGTTTGACATGTATTTGATGTGTAACTTACATTTGAAATATTGAGATGTATTGTTAATTTATCCTTTTTTTTTGTCAACCCACATAGCATTTGAGAGATGTTCCATTATATCTCTTTTTCAGTCAAGCTGGTTTCAGTCAATCTGTGTTTTGGATGTTCTAAATATCTGTATCTCTTCATAACTGATATATCACTTCTGTGATCTGACTGACAGCATTTATGGCTAATTATAAGAATCAAATGCGCTGGAGCCTTACCATACTTTGAAATTTTGGCCCTTCATACCAAATAGTGCTTTTGCTAAGTGCAAACCAGCACTGTTTTGGTAAGATATGCATACATAAATTGGCCTTACATTGTGAATTCACATAGGTAGTATGCAAAGCTTGCAGAGTGACCACACGTAAAAGAAAATGAATGTCTTCACGTTGTGTACATCAAATGCATTTTTTAGCTTCAACGCTGAGTGTCTTTGTCTTCAATGATATTGCAGCGGAGTTAAGAACTATATGTAAGTTTGGTGGCTTGACCTTGGCCAGCTGCCAGACCCCCACCCAGTCACTCTTTTGCTTTCACTCCTCAACAGAATAGGGAGAGAAAATAAGATGAAAAAGTTTGTGAATTGAAATAAGAATGGGGAGATCCCATACCAGTCACTGGCACTGGCAAAACAGGTGCAACTTGGGGAAAATTAATTTAATTTATTGACATGTGAAAGTAGAGTAGGATGGTGAAAAACAATGGCAAAATCTAAAACACTCTGCCTCACCCTTCTGCCGCCCCCAAGCTCATCTTCATTCCCAACAAATCTATCTTCTCCTCCATGAGTACAGAAGGTATGGGAAATGGGAGTCTGTCCACGATAGTTCCTCTTTGCCCCTTCTTTCTCCTCATGCTTTTCCTGTGCTCCAGTATGGGTCCTCTGCATGGTTTGCAGCCCTTCACAGTAACTCTGCTCCAGCCTGGGTCATCCATGGGCATTAGTTCTTGTAAGGAGAATCTTCTGCAATGTGGGATCTCTGCAGGTGAGGTGACAGTTCCTTCAGAAAATAGACACCTTGCTCTGGAGTGGCCCTCTCCTCAGGCTTCAGGGAAATACCTCCTTCATCATGGTCCTCTCCATGGCCTTGCAGGAAATCTCTGTTCCAGTTCCTGGAGCACCTCCTTCCTTTCTCCTCTGACCTTAGCATTTCAAGGGCTGTTTCTCACACTTTTTTCTTTCACTCCTCACTGCCTGGGCAGCATTTTGCCCTTTCTTAAAGATGCTTTCACTGAAGCACCACCAGTTTCATTGGTGAATTCAGCTATGTCCTGTAGCACATGCATTGCAGAGCAGCCCCTGACCTCTTCTTGCTGGCACCACCCCTGCAGCCATCCCCAGTACCAAACCTGTCACCATCACAAACTCTAGTAAGATGAAGGGGGAAAGCATAAAGGGATAAAAGGAGGTCCACAAAGACATAACATTTATTTTGGTTTATTGTGTTCTCTTACTATGGTTAACTTCTTTATTTCTTTATGTATCAGTTCAACCACAATAAAGATAATTTGCGATTATTACTTCTCTAAGCAATTTGAACTGCGTAATTTTATGAAAGACAAACCTAATATATTGTGAGGAGGATAGAGTGTGTTTTCAATTGCTAAAAAATGTGTACAGAGAAATCAGGCTTGTATTTTTAAACTCCTGAAAGATGGAAAGTGGCAGAGAGCAGTGCAGATGAGTGTTTTTTTGGCTGTGTATATAGTATTTAGCATGCTGAAAATACTTTTCTTGCATTAGGGAACACATAGTGTACTTTGCTTCCTTACCCTTTTTTTTTTTTTTGATAATCTAATTTTAAAAATCCCACCAAAGTATTTTTATTTCCTATCACCTGTTTACTCAACAGCCTTATTTGATTCAAACTATGGTTAAAGTGATGAGAAAGTCTTCTGTCACTGACATTGTATCTTCTTTGTACATACGAGTTATGTTCCTCTCTACAGATTTGCATATTTGCAAGTTCTGGCATACTTCTGCTCTCTACTCATGACAAGTACTGTTTGATTAACTATTTGTTTAGTAAATCATCGGAAACATAATTTGCTAAATGGTGTGAAATGTTTTAGTACCTTTATTCCTGGGTGGCAAGCTCAAGGTCTTGATTGTGCAACAACCAATACGTGCATTTAATTTTCAGTTACTAGTGGACATCACCTGGCTGCCTAGGGTCCTCTGATATCTGCTGGCCATTATGTTTCATATTTTCACCATGAGATACATTTTGAGTCTTTGTGCAGTTTCTTATGTAGTTTTGCATTTTACATTGGTCAGTACTGGGTCCCAGAAGACAACTTGGATAGTTCCACAAAAGCTGTAATACCACCTTGGCTGAAATAGCAATATCTTGTGCAGGCTTAATATTGCATGTTAGAAACTATTTTTAGTTTGTATTTTAGATATCCATACTGAACACACTTAAATACTTCAGTTTTATGAACTTAAAGTAACAACTGATTTTGAATGTACAAGGCTTAATTGGTCCAGAGCATTTTTTAATCAAAAATTACAATTAAACAAAATATGAGGAATTCTTTGCAAATAATATGTGATCATTCAGTTTCGTGCACAGTTTTAAAAACAGTGCACGAAAAATTAATTTTGTCTTAACGAGAGTTATGTTTCCCTTCATAGTAATGTAATGTCATTTTCTGAAAACACATACTTTTTCCTTTTTTAATGGTCATTGGCCACTCTGAAAACTATGGTATTTTAAAATGGAATTATAACAAGTTTTGTTAATTATGTACTAAAGTTAACCTTATATTTTATTATTTCAGTTGTTCATGGTGGACAATGGAGCAGATGACTGGAGAATAGCCATGACTTATGAGCGTATTTTCTTTATCTGCTTGGAAATACTGGTGTGTGCTATACATCCCATACCGGGGAATTATACGTTCACATGGACAGCCCGGCTCGCCTTTTCTTATGCTCCATCCACAACAACAGCTGATGTGGATATTATTTTATCTATACCAATGTTCTTAAGACTATATCTTATTGCCAGAGTTATGCTTTTGCATAGCAAACTTTTCACTGATGCCTCATCTCGAAGCATTGGAGCATTAAATAAGATAAACTTCAATACCCGTTTTGTTATGAAGACTCTAATGACAATATGTCCAGGAACTGTACTGTTGGTTTTTAGTATCTCATTATGGATAATTGCTGCGTGGACTGTCCGAGCTTGTGAAAGGTAAGCTTATTTTGTTTGTTTAGTTCTTTCTGTCTGTCTTTCTAATTTTCACTCTTATTTTGTCTCTTAAGTTTTGAATTCATGGGACCTAAATATTTATTAGAATGGTGTTCCCTAGTCCTTTATATTTTGAGTGTTGGTTTGGTTCTGTGACAGAGATTGTCAGTAGTGGTTTGCCTTTTTAATCTGAAGGACTTCTGCAGAGAGGTTTGTACCCCACTGTTTACAGTAGCATTATGATTTGATTTCAGTGTTTTGATATAACCTAACACAGTGAAGGAGTACCATAAAATGGTTATAAGAGTAGTTGTTGGTATTTTGCATTGATATCAATTTTCATTTATTTTGTTTGTAATATAATTTAGTGAGGATAAAACANTCATTTCAGCTATTTTTCCAGCCTCCCCTAACCACAGACTTCAGTGTAGGTGCAGAATAAATGCCTATCAGCTTGAAATTTAATTTCTCACAGATTTAAGAAAAAAAGAAATTATCTTCTTATTGGATGGAATTGCTTAGGAATATGAGCTAGGTTAACTCTAAGAAGACAATTCATTTGATTTTCTATTGAAGATTTAATGCCTGGGACAGCGCTTAGATCCTGGAATAGATTTCTCCTTACTTAAGCCGGAAGATCATCAATATATTTAAGGCATTTCTGATACTAGTTGTTGACATTTTTTTTCCTGTTCCTTTCTGTGGCTGCCCGTTTTAGAAGGAATTTAGGAGAGTTGCTTGTGGCATGTAGTGTATTTAAACCAGCAGCTAAAATGGCACTCAACTGGTAATGCTTGTGTTACTTTTGTAACTTTTTGCATTACTTCTCAACTTGTTAAAAAGTATGTGATCTTATAAACTGAGTGTGGAAATCATGTTGTAGTTTTATTGTCAGAATTTCTAGAATTGTGGAATGTAGTTTGTTACAGCAAATGCTTTATATCTATGTTGTTTCTTCCTATTACAGCAAGACTACTAATTTAAGAATGTTCTGAAAACACCATGTTAAGAATGACATATTACAGTTTCAAAACATTCCCCAAAGTGGCAGCAGAGGAGCACCCTAGATTTTAACTCAATCTGTAGTAGCTGTATTTTACTAAGCATGTTCTTATTTCAGATGTATTTATCTTCTGTAAAACATCTCCTCGTTGTCTCAGATTCTTTACTTCTCTTAGTACCATTTTTTTTTCAATAAAATTATTGCTCAGGAATTCCTGAGTGTGTACTCACGTATGTCCCAAACTGTCATTTGTGAAGTCACTTTGAGTAACTTCAGCATCTATTGCTATCATAGTTTTACATATAACTGGTGGTGGTTGGTGTTGTTATTTAACATTAACCAATCATTGTATTATTAACTTTTTCATGCATTTGCATTCAAAATAAGTTTATAAAGCTTATGCCTCTTACAGTTAAAAATATTAACTACTGTCTGATACACATTTGTAAAACATATTTATTTCTTTTGGGTAAAGATGGCAGGACAACAAAGTGTAGCATATATAAGTAATACTAAAAATAAAAGAAACAAAGGACGCCTCACCTGTTTTCCAACAAGGGAGAGTAAAAACAACACTCAGAAAGTTTTGATTTTGTGAGTTTATTTATATTTAGAAAGTGATGCAGTTCTGCATCACTGTGATTCTGGGAGGAAGATTATTTAATTTGGTCAGGTAAACTGAGTTCAGGGTTGCAAAAAGCTGAATTTTCTTTCACGCTCTGCTAAACTAGTCATGGATTTTCCACATTTTAATTTGCAGTTGCCGTTCTTGAAGTGACTGTAATGGTTTGGACAGTAGACTGGATAGCCACAGACTCCTCTAAAACGGAAACAAAACACTAAATGGGATATATTTTGGCTTTGGGAATTAGATACTTATGTCATTCATGCTAGCTGCACAGCCACTTTGGCATGTTTTGCCTCAGATTTTTCTTTGCAGAAATATGTAAGTGTTTTGCAAAATGAATAGTACTGGTTCTGGGTTCCAGTTACTAATTAGTTCATCAAAGACATATAAACCCATGGCCCACAGAGAAGTACATTCTAAAAAAAAATGGTTTGGGAAGAAAACCCCTAAACTCCACACACCCTGGAAAACTCTGAACCCTCTGCCATCTGCAACTAAATATCCCAGTTTTAGGTAGTTGGAGACAGATACAATAACCATGTATCAGAATAAGGACAAAGATGGCCACTAAATACTTTCTGTGCTATGTAGAGATCATAGTCCTTAGAAGATGTCTCCCAAGATCATTATGGCTTTGATTTGCTAAGTAGTTAAAAGTTTAGTTTCCAAAAATTAAGTACTTTCTTCCCCCAATTGCTTTTAAGTTCATTTTTCCTCAGCTCTACCTAGAAGGATTTTTAATTTTTTCTCAATAGGCTATTTTATGTACAAAAAATGATCCTGAAAATACATGTTAACATTGGAAGGAGTATTTGCTATTCCACTTGACACTATATATGAAAACATAATGAATTTTGAGACACTGAAATTAGGAATTTGGTTTGGTGAGGAGTGATTTAGATTCATGAACTATGATGGTGTTAAATGTTTCTCTGCATCACTGTAGCACCAAGCTTGGCAAGTTTCTCTTGTATAGTAGCTTTACATGAAGGTTTACCCTAGTGGTTTTAGTATTTCGTCAGTGTATTAAATCGTTTAGCTGACCATACAAATTTGAACAAGATAATGTGCTAAGACATAATAGGTTAAAATATTAACATTTTGGAACGGAGAGGAAAGATCTTCATTTTATTTCATGTTCTCAATGAGGAGGGGAAGTCGAAGTAGGCAGTGCCCTTTACTGTGAAAGTTGGGTGTACTCAGCAAAGATGTTGCTGCTGAATGACAGCCTGATTTTGAGATTCTTCTTCAAAGTCAGGATTCTCTTATTACAAGCTGTCCTGGGAATAGAAAAGGGAGATTTGGAAGCACTGCATTTTGTACTGAGGAAGGTAACATGAAAGAGCATCATTATCCATCTCTCTGAAGACAACCCTGTAGAGACAGGTAATGCATTGAGCCAGGCAAGTCAACTGTCTGAATAAAGACTTCACTGCTTTAATGGTCATCTGACTGATCACTTGATACACATTGAACTAAGACAGGACATGTGCCTTTCTCCATGCCTTAATGTCTGTATAGTTAGCTCCCAGAATGCTAATTATAGCAAGTGACACTTTGGGTTGGTGAGCAAGGTATTTTCCAGGATTGAAGTTTAAGGTCATCCGTGAGGGCAGAATGTGGTACAGATAATGGTGGTGGACAGCCAACTGAGTGTAAATGTGTTGCTGGGACTGCAGAGTAATTTAGCTGAGAGAATCTGTGACAAAAAGGTAGGAAAAGCATGAAATGTTGCTGCGTACAAATGCTAGAAACATTTGCTGGTTTATTGTTTAAATTTTTATGTCTGTTTTGAGGGGAAGATTATATTGCATAAGTTTTAGTATTTGTCTTCTCATTGCCAGCATCAGTATATTGCTGTCTGTCATATATGCGCTTCATAGTGAAAACCTAAATTTTTTGTTAGCTCTAACTCAACAGATGTTTGTTTTTCTAACATCTCTGAGGCACATGATCCAGAACACTTATGAATATGTTACTTTCATATATGAATTATGAGCCCTGCAAACAGATTACCTTTTGTGGTCTCCCATGCAGATCTTGTTACTAAAAATAGCTCTGTGCATAGTCACCAGTTGTTTATAGCAGTTAAAATAGAAAAGTTTGATTTCTTAAGAAAAATAAAGTTAATATATATAACAGCTTGTCATTGAAAAATCTGACAAATTTGCTTCTCTCTTCTGTAGAACTGTCTCTGTTATGAGTAGTGTGCTGCTTTTTAGGTTATGTGGAAGGTAGTCACTCTTGTTCATCTGATATTTTTTCTGTGAAAAAGAAGAATTTTGTTTTCTGAATACATAACAATAATGTGCCTGTGTATCAGGGCAATATGAACCCCATGTCCCCACATTACTTTGTTGTACATCCAGAGCAGCTTTTATCACATGCTCAGAGTTACTGTGGATTTGCAGCTGCAAGACCGAAAACAGAATTGGATTTTCTTCTTCCTCAGAGAGAAAGTTTTTGGCACCATTTTTCGTTCTATTTGTACCTCTCTCTAGCTTCTGGCAATGAAGCCAGTTCACATTGAGTGGTTTGTTTAGTCAGCATTTCTTCCTCCCCTCAGCTTCAGCTCAGAATTCTTTCCTTGTTTAAAAAAAAACCAACAAAACCCAAACAACCCTCAATCAAAAAACACACAGGAAAAGAAGATCCGTCAGTGTGAAGGTGAAATCCTTTTTGCTTTTGTTTTCAACAAATAAATATCTGTCTTATTTCTTGGAAATGTGATGCCATCACAAAGTTTCCAGTAAAAGCAGGTTACACATGACAACTGGGATGCAAATGTTAAGAATTCATTTGATAGGAGCAAGTGGATACATTGATACTTTCAGTTGTAATTCATTCAGGAAAAAATGTTTCTTAGCTATCTAATTTCCTCTTAGTATATATTTCAGTTCTTTCCTTGTCTTGAGGACCTTATTTGACACTATACACTGCATGCAGAGTCCCAAGGCCCCACTTCAATGGAAATTGCTTTCAGCATTCTCTGCAGTGCTAATGTGAAGGAAAAAAAACCCAAACAAAATCAAATCAGGATGAAAAACCCCAACCAACCAAAAAAGCCCCAACCAACAAAAAACCCAACAAAACCCAAACAACAGTAAAACCCCAAACCACCACCAAAAATCCCCACCCAAACAAAAACAACCCAAGCCTGGATATTGAATTTTAAAACTATTTTTAGCCTCAGAAGGTCAAAACAATGACATATCATTTTTATTATTTTCAGTCTCATGCTGTAAACAGATCAAATACTGTTTGTGTCTGGACTGTTTATCATGGTTCTTTACCTTCTCTTGGCTCTCAGCTCACTGGAAGTAAATGTCC
>VWZD01000019.1:0-10053 GCA_013396695.1 Sakesphorus luctuosus | reverse complement strand
CCTGCTGAACTAGGACAGTTCTTTACCCAGCTTAGTGGTGTGCTCATTCTAAAGTCAGATTCCAAGATCCTTGATTATGTAAGATCTAAGTATGCTGCATGTATTAAATTCTATGGTAAGTACTGAAAATTGTTCAAACAACTGTTTCTATCAAAAAAGGGAACAGTAAATTGTTTTTTTTTTTAAATAAGTTTTTGAAACATGAAAACTCTTTTCATTTTTTTCTTGTCTTCCTGAATACTAAAATGAAATTTATAATCTAAATTTAGAGTGTTCTCAGGAATGGCACCCCCTTTGTCTTCACTGTAACTCTAGAAGGCCTTTAGGTAAGCCAGAACCTTGCAGAAATTATCTGAAAGGGTTATTGTGAAACCTTGATTCTGTGGTGTTTTGGGATGTTTTTGATTCTTTTTGATAGCCCTAATAATTAAGGTGGAAATCATAGAATGATAGAATTATTTAGGTTGGACAGGGACCTTTAATATCATCTAATTCCAACCACTCTTCCTTGGGCAGGAACACCTTCTGCTAAACCGGATTGCTCAAAGCCCCATCAAACCTGGCCTTGCATACTTCCAGGAATGGGGTATTCACAGATTCCCTTAATGCCTAAAATGGAAGAAAAGAACTTTCCAGACAATATTAGTATAGATAAAATAGAGAGCAGGCCTTTAATTAAATCTCTTTAAGGTACACATGAGTGCACACTACAGTATAAGGCTCCTTCAAATTTATAACACTACTTAATTAGCATATCTAATGGATACATCCAACTTGAGAATTGTCTGCCCCCAGAAGCTCCCTCAGGTTTGCCCCTTGGCACACCTCTCCTGGAATTCAGTCAGAGGTCTCAAGATTCCTTGCATTTCACCATCATCATGCCTTCTTTGTAGCTGCTCCAAGGTTTCTGGGCCTTCTGCTTTGACTACAATGATATCTTATTATGTCTTTCTGTGTCCCAAAAAAACCATGTCCTTGCTTGATCTTTTTCATGGAAAAGAATGTTAAATAAAATGTCAAGACTTTCAAGAATTTAATATTAAGTATGAGAAAGGAGTTTAGTAACTGTTAACTACTGTTTTAAAGTGTTAGAAAGTATACAGCTATATTGTTAAAAATCTACATGCTACAAGTCTTAAGGCATCATCCTAGGCAACCTGCTCTGGTGTCTCACAACCCTCATAGCGAAGAATTTCTTTCTATTGTCTAATCTAAACTTGCCCTTTTTCAGTGTAAAGCCTCTACCCCTTCTCCTGTCACTACATGCCTTTATAAAAAGTCACTCGGTGGCTTTCTTTTAAGTCCCTTTTTGGTACTGAACTGTGTTCCTCAGAGCCTTCTCTTTTCCAGGCTCAACAACCTGAAGTCTCTTAGCCTGTCTTCACAGGAGAGGTACTCCAGTCCTCTGATAAGCTTGTCATTCTTCTGCATTATTGCCCTCCCTCTCCTCTGTGTGTACTGGTTGGGGACTTTTGTACAGAATAAGTGTTCTACTTTTTTAGAGGTATGTTACAGAAATTCAGTAGAATATTTGAAAAAAAAATACTCCATTTTAGTCACTTCATTCTCTCACATTTAAACTAAATAGTTCTCATCTTTGAGCAAATGTTAAAAACAAATCAAACAAAAAAGGCAAATCATAGCCGAACTTCAAAATACATCAGAAATTCTAAGATGTTCTATTTTTCTGTCTCATAGAGGACATAATTTTTTTTCCTCTGATTTAATGCCTGACATCATAAATCCATGAATTTGACTTTATCGGCTGGGTATTAAAACACTATGCCCACTTCCGAGAATCTTAAATGTCTCTAGAGCGTGTAACTCAGTAAGTATGTATGGCACTGGAAATAGACCTACCACTCTCAAGCTAAGGTCCCATCAATTTAATTAAGAACAATATTGTTGACTAGACAAATTTATGTGATGAAAAATCATTCTAGTTCACTTTATGGAAGTATAATATCAGGCAGGTTGGAAACAATGTTGCAAAAGGAAAAAACGTATTATCAACATTTATCCAAATCCAGCTCTCTTAGTCTGGATTTGTTCCAGGGCCCATGCTAGCATTTGGAAAGAGTGGGCGAAATCCATCATCCTGATAGTTGATGGTTGTTTGACACAACTCTTATTTTCCTTTCATTGCTGTTGGCTAGTTATACCTCTGCCTCATTTGCTATCGGTTCCATGCATGTAAATCTCAAGGGTGTGTTCTCTTCAGTAGTAGTGCTATCATAGAGTGATTTGGCTTCAGAGGGACATTAAATATCATCTAGTATACTGCAGCTCATGTTTGTCAAGGTTACATGGGCAGCCCATCAAAAGGAGATGATGCTTTGTAAATATTGTATTTTTGACTGCCTTTGTTATCAAGAGAGCTAAAAAGCTTGTTAGACAGCAGAGCTCAGATTCTTTGAGCTATGGCTGCTACCACCATTGAGTTGTCAGGTATTTCTCTCAATTTGTGCTGGACCTGACAGCAAGCTGTAAAGCAAAATATATGAAGGTATTCCCTCAAAGAATTGTAAACAGTGGAAAGGACTCAAAAGGTTTATTTCAGAGGTGAAGACACTGAAAACTTACAGATCCTAACGGCACTGTACATCCAACACTGGGCCTTAGAGCAAACGCAAAAAAGTGAGGCTTTCATTCATGCCTCAGCTTTATCATCACTTCCCCCCCTTCTCAGTGCCCCATTGGCTGCCAAGGCCTTGCAGCACATCTGTGAGTGTTACTCTTCTGCCCACGGAGTAACCTTCTGTGGAATGCATGCAAAGAAAGATCCCAAAACTATGTCTAGGAAAGATGTCTCATTCCAGTCAGAAAAGCTTCCTTAGCAAAAGCTAACTGCCTCTTGGGTAGCAATATCTTCTGCAGAAGAGCTATTTACCTCTATACAGCTCAAAGAGACTGTCTTTAGTGAAGATGTCTGATCCCAAAGCTGCTGTGAGCGAGGGAGGAACTGCAGAGGATGCTGTTAAAACCTTGAAGTGTTGTATGTCAATGTTGATGAGAAGACAAATCATAATGACATCATACTTGTCAACGAAAAGATACCTATCCTGGTTCTGGCCAGGACAGGGTTAATTTTTGCAGTAATCAGCAAGGGACATGGCCAGGACCCAGAGGTTTCTACACCATCTCATGTCATTGCTGAGGGCAGGGGGAAGCCTCTTCCAGGGAGAATGGGGTCCTTCCGAGAGCATGGCAAAGGGAGTGGTTGGGTAACACCCGTTTTGAGTAACCATGTGAGAATCATTTGCCTATCTTGTATGCTGTGTTATTGATATTGTTACTGTTACAATCATTTTCTTATCTCATTGCTGTTTCCAGTAAACTGGTCTTATCTGCAGCCATGATCTTCACCTTTTATGCCTCCAGTTCTCCTCTCCATCTCACAGCATGGGAACGGATGAGGGAAGATGGGGAATGAGTGGCAGTATGGTTTGGAAAGTCTCAGTGGGAGCACTAATTTGGGGGTTACCATTCTAAACCATGACAATATCAGACAAACTCTTTAAAATGCCTTCTAAGAATTGCCCATCTGCTTACTTTCCTCTTAAGCATGTTTAAGTTGGTTTGCCACCTGTGTCTGTTTTCCCTTCAAAGTTAAAAACCAGTCAGTACTTGTATTACTTTTGTATCTTAGATGCTTAGACTATCATCAAGCTAACTATCCCCTGTAATGTACACATGCTATAACATGTAGTTATCACACTAGCATTTCACTAGCTTTAAATTAGTTTGAGAATATTATTTTATTTGTATTGGTCTTTCATTTACATATGCAGTCACTTTTATACACAATTAATTATACAGAACAGTGCTGGGCTTGGCTGAAATAGTTAATTTCTTTGTGGCAACTGGTGCAGTGCTATGTGCTGTATTTATGACCAGAACAGTGTTAATATCACGCCAATGTTTTAGCTGTTGCTGAGCAGTGCTTGCATGGCATCAAGGTCTTTTATTTCTCACTGCCTCTTGTGACAATCAGATAACATAGAAATGCAATAAATAATATTCCACCATTGTTCCTCTGTCAAAAACATCGTATCAACGAAACTTTCTATCAGCAGTCTTGCCAGAAACTTTCACACACATCTAGCCAGACACATCCTGCAAGATCCTAGCTGCCATGTCAGCAAATTCAGCCAAAGAATTCTTACAAACAAACATCTGGCCTGCTACCAGCACAAATACACATTTTGTCAGCACCAAAGCATCCTGCTATTGTAACAGCTTAGCTAAAGCTATCTCCCGTTTTTATGAAATTTGCAAGCTATGCGTAAAAAGCAATGCCTAAGCTTTCTTAGACTCTATAAAAACTCTGAAAAGACACCTTGAAAATTAGGTAGGGTGTGTGTGGAGAAAAGAGAGGGAGAACCACTCTCCTATCTCCCTTACCTCACCTTACCTTCTTTCTTTTTCACCAATCAAGCTGCTTGCCTGCCTGCCACTGAAGACTAAGATCTGCCAGCCTGAAGAAAACTGGGTTCTGCCACGCTACATGCAACGGGGACCAGCCATGTACCACATGTGAGTTGTGCAACTCCCTGTCCCTGCATCTTCCCTGCAACTGCATGATTGCAGCAGCCTGAGCAGCAGAGACCAGAGGCAGAGACCAGCAGCAGAAATGAAGCATCACATCTGCATTTCAAAAGTTGCATTCCAAACCTCTTCCTAGAGTGGCAAAGACAACATTGAAAGAACCAAGAGAAAAGAAAAGGGTAAAAACTTCCTTTCACCTTCCTCCACAGACAAACACTAAATTGACAGAAAAATAGTTTGCCTGGTGGTATACAAAAAAAATCTTAGCATTTTTCTAATTATTCTTATTTCCTCTCTCTCTCTGCATCTCTTAGCTATTAATTAATAAAAAATGAATCAGTTTTTGGAATTAACGGATAACTTGTTTGAGTCTTAATTTTGTTGTGGAAAATATTTCAAACCTGGGTTCTTTCTGCAATATTTAAGCAGACTGCAACACCCCTTTATGGGATTTATACATTCATCTTTGGAAAAATGATGACCTATATGCTTCCTGTAACTATCAGTTTTGCTATTCAGTTTCAGACATTCCAGTCCTTTGACACAGAAATGAAAGGGTCTCCTTCCTGAACTGAATTTGTTCTCCTACCTTATTGAACCAAAGTTTTAGAAATATTAACAATGCTTGATTCAAATTGTATGAAGGCATTGCAGTAAAAATTTAAAAGGCAGCAGTTACATAATTTCAGTGTTAGGAATTATTTTAGCCTGAGAATTAATTTATTAATTACCACACTTAAGTGTAATTGTTCTGCCTCTTAAAGTACCTTATTATTGCTTTTTAACAATAAGACAAAGTCTGCCAAAGGTAATTATCATAATAATAATTTAGTGCACTTTTTTGGTCTTGTTAGGAATACAGCATAATCTTGGTGAAATGATCTTTTCCATGTTCATCAGTCATTTACAAAGTTGTCTTTCATGTTTCTTACTCCTCTGAGGAGTGGATTGATGCTAATTGGAGAGGCACTGAATGACAGAAGATAATGTGTTGCTCTATATAAGAGTTTGGGTTTGGCCAAATACTGAAGTGCTTGCAAAGGCTAAATTCAGTTTTCTCACAGTAATATAAATTTCACAAATGTTAGTAATTCCCCTTAACCCTCCCTGCATTTGTCCAGTCCAAAACCTCTCAGATGTATAAATTCCTTACTGAATTAATATGTCACCAAATACTACCAGACAAGCAGAAACTTTGACTTTTTCCACTGTGTTTTCTATTTTTTGAATCAGGTTGGGTTGGATTTATATACTTTCTTGCATCTGGCCATAATTTCATAAAATTGGCAAACCCCCATCTTTTTTTAAAAAAATCAAAATTTGATAAAGTACATCTAGCAAGCCTGTTTTTTATAAGTAGCATAAGCTTTGATCTGCTTTTATATTTTTTATCTGTAATAAAGTCATGTGACACCAGTATTCCTTCCCTTGTAATTTCTTTACTTTCTCTCTGTATGCAGGTGAGGTAAAAATGAAGCAGGCCTCTCTAGGAAAGAGATATTCTACAAGGAACTCTATCACAGTGCACTCCTGTCTTTTTACATCCTTCATGCAACCTGTCTCTTTGCTGATACTAGATAATGGAGCATCCTTTGACTCATGTCTGTGACTGCTCTGATTGGCTGACCAGCTCAAGCACACTGATGCCCTTTTCAACAAGAGTGGAGAGGATGAGATGATGCATGCCATTATCTCAGCAGGTAATCAGGACAATGTAGGATGTATACATTGATTCCTCAGATTAGACTGTGTGATGAAGGATTGTTTTCAACGTTGTGTAGAGCTGTTTGTATTTTGAATGCAGTTATAATACTAAAAAGTCAAAGTGATTTTCGCTTTGATGCTTTTTGCGATATTTTTGGTTGGTTGGTTGGTTGTTTTTTTTAGGGGGGCAAGGGAAGGAGGAAATCCTATCTGCTTTTGAAGGCAGAGTATTCTACCAGGACAGCAAAGTTATGTGAAAGCGCAAATCTCAAATACCTTAATTCAAAACACCAGTAGGAGTGGGCTACATTATGCCAGTAATTATGTCACGTTTTCCCATTCAAACTGATAGCATGACAAAGCAAAATATCAGAAAACTAATCCAAAATTACAAAAAGACCCCAAACCAATCTTACTGAAACGAACAGAAACTTTATTTATAATTTCTTTAAGTTAGCCTGTTATTTCATCTCCTTGGCTGAATGGTACTTGAATAGCACATAGCATAAACACTGCTTCTTGAGAAGAATGGAAAATCAGAACTTTTAAAAGCAGCATTGAAGTTCTGCATTCTTTCTTACCTTTTTAAGGGAAGATAGTAAACTACTAAATAGCTGTCTTGATTGAGGAAAAGGTGACTGGTTGCCAATCAGTTTAAGTTATTACATGTACAAATTCATATTATCAGGAGGACTCCTTGAGCAAGATAAAATATATCCTGAACAGTTCTAGAAACTGTAATAGTATTCAGTGGCATGGGATTGTCAGCAGATTTAGGGGGAGGGATAGAGAAAAATTCAAAAGAGGTGGATAAAGAATTAGAACAAGATTAGCATACCACACTTCAAGAGTTTAATGCCTTCTAATAGTAAAATCTGAGTAAATTCTGCATTGTTACCACAGCAAGTATTAGCATAGCTCTGTTGCTCTACATGATGAGTAATGTGTCAGGAATTGACTTGAAACATCATTACATTTTTAAATTAAAAAAGGATCAATATTATTCAGCAAAGATACAGTGAAAATGACAGAGCTCTGTGGAAGAAGTAAAAGAAGAATCCTTGCTCTGACTTAAGATGGGCAGCTGCTTCCAGAAATAAAGAGATGTGATAAAGCCACACTGATTACCTTTTATTTCTGAGAGATTATTCTCAAATGAGGAAGTCATTGCAGCATTAAAGAAGAAATTCTGTAGAATGTTGGTGTATACATGCAGGATGATAAACAGAATAGAAAACTATTTCTGTCATCTTTACATGTTTTATTCTTAAGAATCAGACTTTTACTTTAATACATGGTGATACATGAAGGTCTGACATAATCTCTGAGATATGTACAGTCTCTTTACATAGTAAAAACTAAGGGTAGATAAAAAGCTGACTTTTTACTATGTCAAGGCTTTTATGAGAAATTGAGAGCTCTGCCTGAGTGCAATGTGGAATGAGAAAAGCCGTTTCAAAACTAGAAGTCTAAGGGGCCAGTAATATTCCCTTTCCATCTTTATTTCTGAATATCTAACACACTAGTCTTTTCATAGACCTCTATGGTTTGTATGTGCTGATAAAAAGAATATTGAACATTCATATTTTAATGATCTATTTAGTAATAATTAAGATAATCATTAGTAGGATATACTAGTCATTAGAAATGTAAAGAATAACAAGTGGAGAGAGGAAAAGCTTATGAGAGCCTCCTACGTTTGATTTGGAGGGAAGAACAATTTAAAGGATTACAACAGCTTTAGGGATGTGTTAATGAAGGAAGGAACATTACAACAAGTTTTCTTTCTTGGCTACAGGTTGAATATTTCAATTGTGTTTTAATTTCAATAATAGCATGAAAGAACAGGGTGTTTCCCTAATATAACTCACAAAGCTATATAAAAGTTATGTTCCTTTGCTCCTGAGGCAGTTTAATTGTCTATGTATCACCACAGTTGAGTCATCATTTTTGAGGAGAAATTTCATAACCTTTTGTAACTCTAGCTTGGTACTTAATTAGACCTGGCTACTTTGATGATGGTGCAGCAGTAATTATGTCTGCATATCCTTTTTCACATGAAATATTTAGTTATTAGCGATTGTCAGCTACTTTGGCCTTTTGAGAAGAAAGAGCCAGCAAATAATTCTAACAGTTATTTTAAATGTCTAATTACCTAATGCATATCTAATTCAAATCTAAATGTAGACACTAATAAACATTCTTATACATTTTGTGAAAAATCATCTGAAATAACTGAGAAACCTGGTAACTTTATAGATACCTGCCATTGTGCAAGTGTAAGCTTGAATCACCATTCTAATTATAATTTGCATTTGTCTGTAACTGATCTTGCCCACTGCTAAATGATAGAGTTGATACAGATGACTTTACCATAATTAATAAACAGTACATCAAGTACTGTGCTTCATACATTATTTCCATAATTATGGAAATACTATGAAATTTTCTTCATAGAGAACAGTATTGAATTATTGACTGCAATACGTTTCATTAAACTGATGTGTTGGGATTAGGTAGGTTTTCCTGTGTTGCTCAAGAATTTAGGCATCAAAACTGTACAATCAATATTCATTAAGTACATCAAAAACAATACTAGTGAATCCTTGTCAATCAGCATTTTGTTGTTTTTTTTTTTTGTAAGATCATTGTCTATGTATTTCTTGTTTGTTATTTCTACTTGCTTTTTAATGACTCTTAAAGACTTCATAATTCTAGAAATGCTATTACGAGGTCGGTGAACTTTTGGCCACATTACTGCAGTCATTGAATCTATGAGACAGTACTTCAAATTTGTAGTGATCAGAAGATGGAAGCTGTACATTTAAAAATGTTGTATATATTTTGCTCATCTTAAACAGGATTATTTCTCACAATGTTGTTAAGGAGAAAATTGAATTCTTAACACATCAGTTGGGTACTGAAGTTTATTGTCTTTTTCTGAATTCCTAACAGACTGGCTCCCCTTGAATGTCTGGGACACATATAGAAATTATTCAGAACCACCTCATCATGGCTAGGCTTCATGAATGAAGATTTGGGAAGGGCTCTACTCATGCTTGCTACAAGTGCGTTGGTGGCTAAAAAAGGCTGAAGCGGTATGGGCAAGTCCAGTTGCAAAAGGCACAGCAGAAAGTCTCCTTAGGCAATATTGGTGAGGAACGGTTCTTTCTGCGTTGTAATAAGCAGTACATCAAGTAGTGTGCTTCATAATTATTTCCATAATTATGGAAATATTATGAAATTTTCTCCATAGAGAACTGTCGCCGCCCACTGGCTCTGGTGAATCCAGAGGAGCATGGGACATCAAACTTAGAGGGTAAACAACAACACAGCAATCTGAAAGTACCTGTGTTTTACCATATATGTCCATGTTTGCAGCCTTCTGCCTATGGGGTCAGACCTGTTGTGTTCAGGGCGGGGTTAACTGGAGCATATAAGTGTGAGCTGATTTGAATAAAACCAGATTTTCCTGTGCACCATATTGGTGCTTGCGATCTCTGCTNTGAGCTGATTTGAATAAAACCAGATTTTCCTGTGCACCATATTGGTGCTTGCGATCTCTGCTGGTCTTGCTGCAACAGAGAACAGTATGGAATTATTGACCGCAATAAGTATCATTAAACTAATGCCTAGGGATTTTAGCTTATTTTGTAGATTTTTTAGAATTTTTAAAATTAGGTAGGTTTTCCTGTGTTGCTCAAAAATTTAGGCATCAAAACTGTACGATCAATATTCATTAAATACATCAAAAGCTGTACTAGTGACTCCTTGTCAATCAGCATTTTTTTTTTTTATTTT
>VWZD01000018.1:42316-80898 GCA_013396695.1 Sakesphorus luctuosus | reverse complement strand
ATTGACTCAGCCTGTGCATTTCCCCCGTGCCAGTATTGTAGAATAGAAGTGGGTCCTAACCAGACACATTGTTCTCCGGAGGAACAGAAGTCAGTGCAAGTTGCTGATCATTTGGAATAATGCAAAATAGTAAGTCCAGTGACTCCCAAAGCACACTCCTACTGAGTGACAGAGTAGGAGTCAGGCAAAAGAAAAGCAAGATGTGCTACTATCTTGTAAGGCAGCTTCCCAGAGCTGGCAGAGAACCGGGTGAAACTCTGAATTGCTAACGAGTGGTTATAGTAGAATGGGCTACAAATCATTACATGAGTATAACCACACTAAAGAGTTATATGTATCTATACACACACAAAAAATAATAGGTTTATAAAAGTAACATAAAACAGGAGTTCCAATTTTGTTCTTGTTTCGTACCTTAATCCTTCTGTTGATAAATGTGCTTTAAATACTTAGTTGCAAATAACACATAAGTAAAAGCAGCTTAAAATTATCTTCTGTGTATTCATCTTATATAATGAGGTTGGGCCTTCTCACTTTGAAGAATTCTGTAAGTGGTACTGGTGCTCACTATCAGCTCCACTATGAGATGGGACAGGCAGCAAATTGGAAAGTGTTGACAGAGTATATGCAGTGCTGTGGTGCTTGTATTTACTAGTTTAGCTGCAGATAAAATGAGAACTGGGAAAGACATACATCTTTAGGGAGAATATGATCCCACTATGAAAGTTGTACAAGATATCCTATTCATACTTTTGGCATAATACCTCACTATCTATCTCTCTGTGTCCAACGACAGAAGAATTTCACTGACTACAATTTTCAGTACAGTGCATTTCAGTAACAACCACTTTTCTATTCTGTTTATACAGAAATTGTCACTGATCTGCCATTTTCTTGGCCCTTGGCCCTTTTGTCAGTCTAATCACTTGTTTCAAATTTTTCACGTTCACTGTAAAGGTACTGACATAATCTTTACTTTTATGAATAATATAGATTAAATGGGAAATAATAACCAAACATGACAATGTATATGTAGCTTCCGCAGAAATTATTCTGAATTACTGAAAGATATATCCACTGGAGAGCTAATATCCAATCCTGCTCTATGCTTGTTTCCTTAGTTGCTGACAAGGCTGCCTACCTGATGGGTCTGAACTCAGCAGACCTGCTCAAGGCCCTCTGCTACCCCCGAGTCAAGGTGGGGAATGAATATGTGACCAAGGGCCAAACTGTGCAGCAGGTATGAGACAAGTGATGATAGAAAACAAATTCCTTGAATTAAAATCTTTGAACTTTCTCTTCTAGTGTGGATGGTAACTTTCCTTCAATATTTTCTTAGGTATACAATTCAGTGGGTGCCCTGGCAAAGTCTGTGTTTGAGAAGATGTTCCTGTGGATGGTTGTTCGCATCAACCAACAGCTGGATACGAAGCAGCCCAGGCAGTACTTCATTGGTGTCCTGGACATTGCTGGCTTTGAGATCTTTGATGTAAGAGGAGGGTCTTCATACATGTTTCCTGGAAGAGGCATTAAGAAATTGAAATAGTTATGGATTTGTGGTTGTGCTTTATTTTAATTACGGGTTATTTTTATTTACTGGTTAATCCTGAAATTCCTGTAGGAATGGCACCCTTCTGGCACTCCATGGTATGTAGTATACCACAGGGCTGCAGATTTTTTTTATGTGTCTGTTGTTGCATGCAGAAGTGATAATTGCATTGAAAGCTGATATGAAAATGTTGAACAACTCATAAGTAATAGCAGGCACAGCTTTTGAGGAAGTTAAAATATGCCATCTCGCAGAAAGATTTTGCTAATGCTGAAGACAGATTCCCTCTGAATGCTTGGGAATAGACTGGCAATATACACAAATTCAAACAAATGAAAAGCTGGACTAGGACTAAGCTTTGCAAATCTTTCCAGAGCTCAGAAATATGTTCAGATAGTGCCAGGGCCTGAAAGGCTAGATATATTAGAGCAGCATTGGAAATTCAAGATCCCAATCATGGAGACCTTATTGGGTTAAAAATAAAACCTACTGGAAGATGGAAAGTGTTCCTTCATTCACAAGTAAGTAAATCTTTGCATTCTGCAGTTCAACAGCCTGGAGCAGCTGTGCATCAACTTCACCAATGAGAAACTGCAACAGTTCTTCAACCACCACATGTTTGTGCTGGAGCAGGAGGAGTACAAGAAGGAGGGAATTGAATGGGAGTTCATTGACTTTGGCATGGACCTGGCTGCCTGCATTGAGCTCATTGAGAAGGTTATTGACCCCCACATACCTATTAGTTTTCCAGACATAAAATGTAATAAGAATCTTCTATGCTTTGATTAGACTACACTCACACTTAATGCAGAACAAACCAGGACTTTTTCTGGACTCCAAGCATTTCCATATACATTTTCATTTGTCTCCTACTTCACTGCCTGTGAGATTCTGTCATGTTATATGTATGATTTACATGGGGTAAAATTTTCAGTCCTAGTCACTATGCTGAAGTTCATATTCAAAGGTGTGTATTTTTTTAATGCATGCTGAGTGAGTAAATACTCCATTTTCTGTCTTGTCTCAAAGAATGAGCTTTTAGGAAGTGTAAACTCTTCCTTACCTCTGAATGCTACTAGTTTTTTTGATTTGGTTTTCCATTTTCACCTAACATGTACATAATGAATTTCTACACACTAGATCACATCACAGCCCCGATCCTTATGGGAAATCTTGGGTTTAATGGCATATCCACTAATAAAATGCCCTTTCTGGAGAAACATAAGATTACACATTATGAGGAAGGGCCTTTTTGTATAATTTTTATCTTCCGTTCTTCTCTCATACTTACACATCCTCTGTTTCTTCCTTCCACACTTTCTTCACATGTTGGTCTTTCCTGCAGCCCATGGGCATCTTCTCCATCCTGGAAGAGGAGTGCATGTTCCCCAAGGCAACTGACACCTCTTTCAAGAACAAGCTCTATGACCAGCACCTGGGCAAGTCCAACAACTTCCAGAAGCCCAAACCTGGCAAAGGCAAGGCTGAGGCTCACTTCTCCCTGGTGCACTATGCTGGCACAGTGGACTACAACATCTCTGGGTGGCTGGAGAAGAACAAGGACCCTCTGAATGAAACTGTCGTGGGACTGTATCAGAAATCATCCCTCAAGACACTTGCCTTACTCTTCGCCTCTGTTGGTGGGGCGGAAGCAGGTGATTTCTCTAAAATCGGTTCTACTATAATTTACACAGGACAAAAGTCTTGTAATAGTATTTTGCTATAATATTTACATTTTGAAAATTGAAAACCCATCTACATTTTGGAACTCAGCTTAATAAAGGATATTACAATTCCCTAGAGACCCTAACAGATTTGTCAGTTTTAAAACCAGACATCTGTACTAGGACATTAACCCATACTAGCTGAGAAACCAGATTTCTGAAGTATGGACCATTCCCAAATACGTCAGGGAAAATAATCAAATGTATCAACATGCTGCTAAATATATGCATACCCTTAGATGTAAAGATACATAAATACTTTATTTGGTGTATTCACTTGCTATTAATTTAATTACTGAAACATCCTTCTATGCAAAATGTTGCATTTTATTTCCTGATTGCATTTTCTGAACTTCAGATTGAAGTCACTAGATTTCATTCTGCTGTCATATGAAAAAAATCACCTGCCACTGTAACAGCCGTGTGCATTTGAAAATTTTGATCATATTATTACTTTCACTGGATTTTTTAAGATGAATACACCAGATTTTTCAGATTGTGTGCTTTTGTTGTTCATTTCTTTCTAAAGAACATGTTATCTTTCAGAGAGTAGTGGTGGTGGTGGCAAGAAGGGTGCCAAGAAGAAGGGTTCTTCTTTCCAGACCGTCTCAGCTCTTTTCCGGGTACTGTAGAATAATCATTCTAAATTTACAACATTGTGAAAAAAATATGGAAAATTTAGTTCAAAAAACCTTCTGATTGATGTAATACACTAAATCTTATGTTCAGAAATAATACCATGTTTTGCTTCTAATAAAGAAGGATTCTCTCTGAATCCTTAGAAGTATTCTTTCAGAACTACCCAAAAGTTCTGTAAAATCAAATATGCTGAACATGGTGTTATTACAGTATTTTTACTCTATCTAATATTGAGATTGTGTAAGATATTTTTGAACCTATGGCTTTATTCTTGTTCCCAAGGAAAATTTAAACAAGCTGATGAGCAATTTGCGAAGCACACATCCCCATTTTGTGCGATGCCTTATTCCTAATGAAACAAAAACACCTGGTGAGTTGTTCAAGTTCAATATGTGATATATCTGTTCTTCCCTGTGCAGTAAAATGAAATTCAATTTCATTCTGTGATTTATTAGGTGCCATGGAACATGAACTGGTGCTGCACCAGCTGCGCTGTAACGGTGTGTTGGAAGGGATCAGGATTTGCAGGAAAGGATTCCCCAGCAGAATACTCTATGCTGACTTTAAGCAGAGGTCAGATTAAATGTCATCCACCTTCCACTATATCCTCAGAGGCTGAGTAATTTGCGTTTCCTCATTGTTTCAAGTATTTTGGGGGTTGTGGGAGAGGTTCATTGTACTTACCTTTAGGTATGCAAAGGTCAATTGTCTAAGTTAGTCATCCAGTTTCTTTCTATAGCTAATGAGAAAAGCAGGTATTTTCAAAGAATAATTATTCCTGTCCTGTATTCATATTCTGGTATTTTTTAACTAACTATCCAGATATGAAGTTGACTAGCTCACATAGGTACCTGGAGAACAAAGTAAGATTACTTTCAGCAACCAGCTAAGAAATGTGAACACACTCCCAGTCATTCTAGACTAACTTGTTAGGAAACCAAATAAAATGAAAATATCTTGCTTTTTGTTCTATACTGGCCAGAAAATACTCAGATAGCATTTACTGTCACTATTTAAAATTGAGATTTTTGTCACCTCTCCACATATTTTGCTCTTGCACATAAAGTTCTCATTTAGAGACAAGGCATTAGATAACAGGGCATGTGAACTATGTCTGCAGTTAACCACAGAAATCAGTATACATTGAGTGTCAAAAAATCACTGGACCAAGGAAAATGCACAGCTTTTCCTAAAAAAATACTTAAACATGTAAATGTGATTTCTAGAGAATAGAAGAATTCAGATTTATTCACTTCTCTTCTACTCTTGAATCCCCTTCAGAGAATTTTAGTGATGGCATCAGTTGGAACAGGTTTGATTGAGCTTTCAGGAGTCTGACCTTCTCCACGTTCTATTTCCTGACACAGGTACAAGGTGCTTAATGCCAGTGCCATCCCAGAGGGACAGTTCATCGACAGCAAGAAGGCTTCTGAGAAGCTCCTTGGGTCAATCGATGTGGACCACACCCAGTACAAATTTGGACACACCAAGGTACAAACCCCCCATTCACTCACTTGCTCTGTGCCTTTGCTTTGCTCTACCTGACAATGATGTGCTGCAACATTCCCTCTCTAAGGTGTTCTTCAAAGCTGGGCTGCTGGGGCTCCTGGAGGAGATGAGGGATGAGAAGCTGGCACAGCTCATCACTCGCACCCAGGCCATGTGTAGAGGTTACTTGATGAGAGTGGAGTTCAAGAAAATGATGGAGAGGAGGTAGATACTTATATAACCTGCTGGGACAGTTCTTATCAGATACTAATCACATGAACAAAAGTCAACCTAAGCTAATTCACTACAAATCTCATTCATTTCTCTTTATTTCAGTTTACCAATAGCAATGCATATTTTGAAAATAGAGGAAACAGTGTAAAATACCAATTCAGGGAAATAAATGCGTATTTCTAATATTTTTTACTAATTTTTGCTAAATTCAGTAAATGGCTACATTATATGCATGTCCAGAAACCCTACATCTAGTCTGAGCTAATTATTTTAGGTCACTGCTATAATCAAAGGAGAGAAAAATGTATTTCTATTACAAGAGATATCCCTTTGATAAAGTTCATGAAAAGCACTGAGTCAATTTCTAGAGGTTGGCCTTTTCACTGGCCATGAAAGTGAGTCAAACACCTGGACTCCAAAACTGTCCACAGAGGTTGATACTCTACATAACACCAGAAAGTTTCCTGTGAAAACATATATATTATATATAACATGTACACTAAATATTATTAAGAAATAAATATTTAATAGTAGATTATATAACTATAAAGTATTATATGTAGAACTTCACATTATACATATTAATATATACTAATGAATATGTTTTATTGATTTTAAAATATATACCATCATATATTTTGTTATTACCTTTCAGAGAGTCCATCTTCTGCATCCAGTACAACATTCGTTCATTCATGAATGTCAAACACTGGCCCTGGATGAAGCTGTTCTTCAAGATCAAGCCCTTGCTGAAGAGTGCAGAGTCTGAGAAGGAGATGGCCAACATGAAGGAGGAGTTTGAGAAAACCAAGGAAGAGCTTGCGAAGTCAGAGGCAAAGAGGAAAGAGCTGGAGGAGAAAATGGCTTCTCTAATGCAGGAAAAAAATGATCTGCAGCTCCAAGTGCAGGCTGTGAGTATTTCTCATGTTTTTGATTTAACATCTTTTGTAAATATGTGATTCCCAAATGTCTCAGTAACAGATAAGTTCTCCCAAAACAATATTTATTTTAAAAAAATACACACATTTTATGAAATAGGAAGGAAAACCACACAGAGAATCTGCAAAATATTAATGAATTTGCCATCAACTATTGCAGATGGATCCTAAAACTTTAAAATCAAGTGAGAAATAAATAATTTCCAGTAAGCAAATAGCAAGATTACAGTATATTATTTTAAATTGTACTTGGTAACTTACAGAAGCAATTATCATGTCTTTATAGATCTTTATATATTATTCTATTTTGATATGTTATTACTTGACCACTAAAGGTAGTCTGGAGGTCCTGCTACCACCTTTTATTTGGAGAATCACAAGTGGCTTCAGACGGACTAGGAAGGGCTGAAAATGTCAGGGATTTCTCTGACATTTATGGTCCCCACCTTCTGAGGAAAAAGTGATGAAAGTGGACTCTTTCCCTGGAAATAGAAAGGCAACAACAATAATGTCCTCAAAACTCTATTTGCAAGCAAGGATTTGGATTCATCAGATGACATTTTGATGTCTACAGCATAAAAGAATATCTGTGCCAGTACTCTCATGTTCCCTTCATCTTCAATAACAAGAATCTCATTCTTTCAGAGTATGATACAATTCATCCAAAAATTAAAAATCTTTGGTTGAATGGACTGCAACTTGAGATCATGGCAGATACCTAATCTGCATGAGGCAAAACCCAACCTAGTTATTTTGCTGAGCTTTAAAAATTCTTTTTGGATGGCATCACTGATTTTTACTAGAGCAAAGAGAAAAAGAACCAGTGGTATATACAAGATAAAGATTGCTTCTTACTAACTTACATCATAGAATGCCTCTAAATGCAGGGGATTGGAACTGCCCTGGTAAACATCTTTCTGCCTTCCAAACTGTTCTTGACCACAAGTGCCAGAAACATACCTGTGAAACAATGATCTTACTACAGAATTTTGCCAAAACTAAAAAATTTAATTCATGCTCAAAAAATATTTTGGGAAGAGTTCAATAAGATTTTCTCGGAAAAATATTTGAGCATTTCACATTCAGGTTTTACACACCATATCCTAAAAAATCTGCCTACATGGCTCTCTTCAGTGAAGTTCTTTGCCAGCAACAGCAGTATAACAGCGGAAAGATAAAATGGACATACTGCCATATCTGATTTTCGTCTATGTCTTCAAATTAATGTTGGTGTCATAACGTATTCCTTCTTTTTATGGTATGAAGGCAGTCTAAAACAAATAAATACCCTCACAATCTTGAGTTTTATCTAAAAAGCAGATTGTAAAGCTGCTTTGAGAATATTATGTCATTCTTTGAAAATAAGTAAGAAAAATAAATTATTTAAAAACTATTTCTTTTAAATGAATTCTGTAGGAAGCTGATGGTTTGGCTGATGCTGAGGAAAGGTGTGATCAGCTCATCAAAACCAAAATCCAGCTGGAAGCCAAAATTAAGGAGCTGACAGAGAGAGCAGAAGATGAAGAAGAGATTAATGCTGAGCTGACAGCCAAGAAGAGGAAACTGGAGGATGAATGTTCCGAGCTGAAGAAAGATATTGATGACCTTGAGCTAACACTGGCCAAGGTGGAGAAGGAGAAACATGCCACCGAAAACAAGGTATGAGGGGAAGACATCATTCACACTCCAGAGAAGACCTGTTACGTTATAAAGTTTTAAGCATCACTTTTTATCTGCACTTTCTTCTTCCTCCTAAAGGTGAAAAACCTCACAGAGGAGATGGCAGCCCTGGATGAAACCATTGCCAAGCTGACAAAAGAGAAGAAAGCCCTCCAAGAGGCCCATCAGCAGACCCTGGATGACCTGCAGGCAGAAGAGGACAAAGTCAACACACTGACCAAAGCCAAGACCAAGCTGGAACAGCAAGTGGACGATGTAAGCACACAAACACACAGCAGGAACAGGACAGGTATGGAGTTTGACCTGGCTGCTGGAGCACTGATGGCCTTGTTCTGTGTAGCTGGAAGGGTCCCTGGAGCAAGAGAAGAAACTGCGTATGGACCTGGAGAGAGCCAAGAGGAAACTGGAAGGAGACCTGAAGCTGGCCCAGGACAGCATCATGGATCTGGAGAATGATAAGCAGCAGCTGGATGAGAAACTGAAGAAGTAAGTGTGGCTCTGGGGCACCTCCATGCTGGGCTGAAGCACATGTCTTGTTTCTTTGAGCTCTAACAAGGTTTGCTTTGCCCAAAGGAAAGACTTTGAAATCAGCCAGATCCAGAGCAAGACTGAAGATGAACAAGCCCTGGGCATGCAACTCCAGAAGAAGATCAAGGAGCTGCAGGCAAGTCTCTGCTCCTCACCCTCCCTGTGCCAGGCTCAGCGCAGGTAGGAGGAGGGCAGGGTGTGAAGGGTCCCTGGTGTTCTGCAGGCCCGTATTGAGGAACTGGAGGAGGAAATCGAGGCCGAGCGAACCTCTCGCGCTAAAGCAGAGAAGCACCGCGCTGACCTGTCGAGGGAGCTGGAGGAGATCAGCGAGCGCCTGGAGGAAGCGGGAGGGGCGACGGCAGCTCAGGTGGAGATGAACAAGAAGCGGGAGGCAGAGTTCCAGAAGATGCGGCGGGACCTGGAAGAGGCCACGCTGCAGCACGAAGCCACGGCTGCCGCCCTGCGGAAGAAGCACGCGGACAGCACGGCTGAGCTCGGGGAGCAGATCGACAACCTGCAACGCGTGAAGCAGAAGCTGGAGAAGGAGAAGAGCGAGCTCAAGATGGAGATTGATGACTTGGCCAGCAACATGGAGTCTGTCTCCAAAGCCAAGGTACACAGATATTTGTCCTCATTAATTCAAACATAATTAAGTAGCTATATTTTAACACAGAATTTTAAGTCATATTTTAGAATAAATAATTGCACTTCGCAACATGAATTAGTGTTTATATTTTCAATATTATAATAATTTTTCAATCCTTTTGGTGAGAGCTAAAGAACTGTAACACATAACCTAAGGTTTTGTTGCGTCTCATTTTTTGGTTCAGAATATTGTGACAGAAATGAAAGGCACTGACCTTATTGCATTTGATTTCTTCTAAAATAGAAATTACTCCTAGAGTAGAAATTATCCTTTCCTTTTTATTCCCTTGTTTCTTTTCCTTCCTTAAATACTTCTATGTCAAATTTTTAAGATATGGACAGAATTTTAAATTCCTTTCTCATTTTACAATGTTCCATCATCCATTCTATCTATTCAAAATAGTGTACAATACTTTAAAGTAATAATTTTTATTAAAAATGAGTGTGTGTAATAAATTATAGAATCATGGAATGGTTTTGGATCGAGAGGGCCTTAGTGATCATCTCATTTCATCCCACATGCAATGGGCAGGGTATATACAAATTTTGGAATAAGGGATGAAAAATTCATAGAAATTTCTGTAAGTTAACTGAGGTACTTTGACTTCTAAATCATTGCATCCACTTTTCCTTCATAAGATTTGAGATTCTCACTTAGTTTGAGTTGAACCACCAATCATCTTTCCTTCTGTTCTTCATTCAAATAGGCAAATCTGGAGAAGATGTGTCGCTCCCTAGAAGATCAGCTTAGTGAAATCAAGACAAAGGAGGAGGAACAGCAGCGCACAATTAATGACATTAGTGCTCAGAGAGCTCGGCTACAAACAGAATCTGGTGAGATATTTGTGTTTTGAATAGAATATTGTTTATGATCTGGGTCCTTTAAAAAAGATTCAAAATCACCTGGGATCTTGAAAGAGACTAAGTTGAACATGGGTCAGAAATGCATTCTTGTGATGCAGACAGACAGCCAACAGAACCCTGAGAGAATACTGAGCTGCACTAGGAGTGTTGCCAGCAGGTTGAGGGTGATCCTTGCAGACAGACAGCCAACAGAACCCTGAGAGAATACTGAGCTGCACTAGGAGTGTTGCCAGCAGGTTGAGGGTGATCCTTCCCTCTATTCAGCACAGATGAGGCCATGCCTGGATTGCTTCGCTGAGTGTTAGGGTCTCCAGAGTCAGAGAGATACAGTCATTCTGAAACAGGACCATAATGTGTTTAATGGAAAGGAACAACTACCCCCAGAATATCTCCCCAGGGGCTTGTAGAGTGATCACTAGAGGTTTTCAAGACATGATCGGACAGGATGCTATATAAGCTCATCTAGACTCCCTTTCCCATGAAAGGTGGGACCATGTGACCTTTCAAGGTCCCTTTTCACTTGGACTGTTTTATCATTATATGACTAGTGTTTCAAGGAATTCACCTATCTCGTAACCTGGTTGTCATTCTTCTGCTCGCCAGGCCACATTCAGAAGAAGACAGGGATATACTTAATCATGTACACATTGTAGAATCATCAAATAGTTTGGGTTGAAAGGTCATCTAGTCCAATCCCCCTGCAATAAGCAGGGACATCTTCTACTGGATCTAACCCAACCTTGAATGTTTCCAGGGATGAGCATCCACCACCTCCCTAAGCAAGCTGTGCCAGTGTCCTAGCACTCTCATTTGAAAAATCTTCTTTCTTATATCCAATCTAAATTCAATCTCCTTCAATTTAAAAACATTACCTCTTGTCTGAATGCAACTGGCCTTGCTAAAAAGTTTGTCCCCATCTTTGTTATAGGCCCTCTCATATATAGGAAAGTTGTGATAAGGTCTCCCCAGAGACTTCCCTTTTCCAGGCTGAACAATCCTAATTTTCTCAGCCTTTCCTCATAGCAGAGAAGCTCCACTTCTCTAATCATCTTCGTGGTCTCATCAGGATTCACTCCAAGAGTGTTCTTCCTGTTTTGGGAACCCCACAGCTGGATGCATTAGTCCTGGTGAGGTATCACAAGAGTAAAGTAGAGGGGTAGAATCACTCTACTCCCCTGCTGCCCATGCTGTGGATAAGCCCAGGACCCACTTGGTTTCTGGGATCCCAGCACACACAGCCAGGGACAGGCTACTCCCAGTCTGCTCATCCCCCAGCCTTCATTCATACCAGGTATTGTCATGCCACAGGTGCAGCACCTTGCACTTGGCCTTGTTAAACCTCATGAGATTCCCGTAGGTCATAAACCCTCTTGATGGCACTATAGTACTCATTCTGTAAGCTCAAGGCTTGACATGAACACAGGGCTTAGAGCAAACTTAGAGTAAGACAAGCCAGATTTTACACAACAGGTCGATTCTTGCCTCTAAGACAAATACTGTGGCAGAGAAAGCGGTGTGGGTAGGCATCAGTGCTTAGAAATCCTTCAAAGAAATAAAATTTTGTTTAACTCAAAGTATTTTATAAGTGCATTTAACTATCAAGGTTAACACTTTTAAGTAAGTCACAACAAGGTTATTTTACTCATGTGAATTCTCTCAGGTGAATATTCACGCCAGGTGGAGGAGAAAGATGCTCTGATTTCTCAGCTGTCAAGAGGCAAACAGGCTTTCACCCAACAGATTGAGGAACTCAAAAGGCATCTAGAGGAAGAGATAAAGGTAAGAAGGGTTTCCAAATTCTGAGTTATCCACTGGATTTCCTCTCTCTAGAAGGAACTTCAGATACATATGAAATTACAAAATCAACAAGATGAGAGGGAGGAATAAAACACTTGGGTAATTCAGTCCAAGTCTTCCCACAGAAGTTTTGCTCTCCCTTCCCTGCAGTCTATCAGTCAATTTTTTATAAGATTCCCAGATCTTCCATTTTCATTCAGTAGTTTTTCATCACTCACAGCAGAATCAGTGTCCATCAACATTTCAGTCAGGAGATTTCCCAGGATATTTCTATGCATTGTCACACTGCTACTCTTCCCCAAGGCCAAGAACGCCCTGGCCCACGCCCTGCAGTCCGCTCGCCATGACTGTGACTTGCTCCGGGAACAATATGAGGAGGAGCAGGAAGCCAAGGGGGAGCTGCAGCGTGCCCTGTCCAAGGCCAACAGCGAAGTGGCCCAGTGGAGAACCAAATACGAGACGGACGCGATCCAGCGCACAGAGGAGCTCGAGGAGGCCAAGTACGTGGGCAGGGTTGGATGAAAAGAGACTGGAGAAGGCTGAGAGTGGTCAAGGGAGATGGGAGTCTCTGAGTGGGTTGATATGCTGCCTTTGTGGTAAAGCAAAGAGAGCGAGGGAGAGAGAAAGTGTAAATTGGAAGACAAAGTCTGCTTTTTGGAACTGGAAGTGCTAAGACAGGCTTAATCCACCATAGGTGGCAGGGCATCAAAAGGACAGATTGTTTAGGATCTGTGAAAAGGGTTCAGCTCAGAAGCCCCAAAGTGGCCAACAGACTCTCATGACAGTGCAGAAGTGACTCCCTTCTATGCTCTAACCTGGCCTTGTGCTTATCTCCTCCCAGGAAGAAGCTGGCACAGCGCCTGCAGGATGCAGAGGAACACGTCGAAGCTGTCAATGCCAAATGTGCCTCCCTGGAAAAGACAAAGCAGAGGCTGCAGAATGAAGTGGAGGACCTGATGATTGATGTGGAGCGATCCAATGCTGCCTGTGCTGCTCTGGACAAGAAGCAGAAGAACTTTGACAAGGTCTCTGGGGCTCCAGCCCTGGCACTGCTGGGCAGAGCATCCCTCTGGGATGGCCACATCCCTACTCACACCGTGTTTCTCTTCAGATCCTGGCAGAATGGAAGCAGAAGTATGAGGAAACGCAGGCTGAGCTGGAGGCCTCCCAGAAGGAGTCTCGCTCTCTCAGCACGGAGCTGTTCAAGATGAAGAATGCCTATGAGGAGTCCTTGGACCACCTGGAAACAATGAAGCGGGAGAACAAGAACTTGCAGCGTAAGTCCCTGGCCCTCTGCTCCTGGATGGGCTTTCTCACAAGCTGAGCCTTCCTCAGGGCTCTGGGCCTGCAGGTGTGCAAAGATGCCTGTCCCCCTGGTGGGACAGGGCCCTTCCCATTCTGCTCAGTGCCTGAGTGAGCCATTGGTCTTTGTTCCCACAGAGGAGATTTCTGACCTCACGGAGCAGATTGCGGAGGGAGGAAAGGCAATTCATGAGCTGGAGAAAGTCAAGAAGCAAGTTGAGCAGGAGAAATCTGAACTGCAAGCCTCCCTGGAGGAAGCTGAGGTACATACAGTCCTAAAAATTATTATAAATCATTTAGAGATACTACAGGAAAGGAAACCTAGGTTTAATTCAGACCTGCCTAAAAGATTACTTAGAATATAAATGATAGTCTAAGTCACTGTTCCTGCTCAATGTCCAGGCCTCCCTGGAACATGAAGAGGGCAAGATCCTGCGCCTGCAGCTTGAGCTCAACCAGGTGAAGTCTGAGATTGACAGGAAGATGGCAGAGAAGGATGAGGAGATCGACCAGCTGAAGAGAAACCACCTCCGAGTTGTGGACTCCATGCAAAGCACCCTGGACGCTGAGATCAGGAGCAGGAATGAAGCCCTGAGGCTGAAGAAGAAGATGGAGGGAGACCTAAATGAAATAGAGATCCAGCTCAGCCATGCCAACCGCCAGGCTGCCGAGGCACAAAAGAATCTGAGAAACACACAGGCTCTGCTCAAGGTCTGTTGAACACAAAGTGCCAACAGAGATATATCTTTGTCGATACTTTTAGTCCCCAACAGCTCTAAATCTGCTTATAATTTCTTTCAATGGCTCTGCAGGACACCCAAATCCATTTGGATGATGCTCTCAGGACACAGGAGGACCTGAAGGAGCAGGTGGCCATGGTGGAGCGCAGAGCAAACCTGCTGCAGGCTGAAATTGAGGAGCTACGGGCAGCACTGGAGCAGACAGAGCGGTGCAGAAAGGTGGCTGAGCAGGAACTAATGGATGCCAGTGAACGTGTGCAGCTCCTCCATACCCAGGTGAGGTCACTTGATGAGAAGTAGCAGTCTTGGTAAGTGGGAGAACACACGTGTGCTTTATTCCAGTCACCACTGGAGGCTCAACTTTGAGAGTCCTCTTTTCTGAAGTTCCCATCAAGTTATTAAAAAAGATCTTTGCTGAAATAGTGCGTGCATTGGCTGTTTTCCCTGACTGCGTACCATGACAGCCACCTTGTTCGCATCCTCAGAAAATCTCCAGAGGAAAGATACTTTAGTCACACAGATGTTCCAAATTCTCCAAGCAGTCAGGGAATGAAACTCTGAGATCACAGGTATATTCATTTCTTGTGAGTTGAAATGTAGCAATGAGGAATCCTCATATTAGATTGAAAATGTATGTTGCCACTAGCAAGAAATTGGAGATGAACTCCTGACTCTGATGTAGTCCATATGACACAGACTTTGACATGAGCTACATGTCATAACAGTCATTGAGTGGTCAAGTGCTGAAACTTAGGGAAGTGTCTGGTTTCAAGTGCTGAAAAGGTTCTGGAAGGGATTCATTCTATTTACAGTCAAAATTTTTCTCTTTTCAGTTTTTGGTGGTAGATTACACTTCCTTGATGTTGAATAGAGGCATTTCACTGATTTCTCTCAATGTGTTTTCATTACTTAGCTTTGCCAGCCTAGATGGCTAAGATGTTGTGCACATTATGCTTCTAAGCACTTTTTAGAATTAATAAAAGTAATTCAAAGAGAAAAAAAAAACCAAGACAAAACTCTTCTTCCCCAGAGGTAAGAAATTTTACTAGAAAAATCTGATATAAGTTTTTCACATAATCATGTCTGCAATTATTCAAAATTCTGTATAGTTCTTTACTTCAAATAATGAACTCACAAAAACAAACCTCTGATCCTGCTCAACAGAACACCAGCTTGATCAACACCAAGAAGAAGCTGGAGACTGACATCTCCCAGATTCAGAGTGAAATGGAGGATACAATCCAGGAAGCCCGCAATGCTGAAGAGAAGGCCAAGAAGGCCATCACTGATGTGAGTTGGGGACTCTTTCATTGCTGATGGGGGTTGAATTCCCCACAATATGTCTCCAGCCCCACGATGGCTTTGACCTTTTGCTCTGCTCAGGCGGCCATGATGGCAGAAGAGCTGAAGAAGGAGCAGGACACCAGTGCCCACCTGGAGAGGATGAAGAAGAACCTGGACCAGACAGTGAAGGACCTGCAGCACCGTCTGGATGAAGCCGAGCAGTTGGCCCTGAAGGGTGGAAAGAAGCAAATCCAGAAGCTGGAGGCCAGGGTGTGTAGGGCTGTGTCTGTGCATGAGTGAGCATGTCCCTTGGAGAGACACCCCCAGGGAAGCTGCAGGGATGGGCTTCTGGTTGCAGGTGCGGGAGCTGGAAGGGGAGGTGGATGCTGAGCAGAAGCGCAGCGCTGAAGCCGTGAAGGGTGTGCGCAAGTACGAGAGGAGGGTGAAGGAACTCACCTACCAGGTAAGCCTGGAGGCTTCTTTGTGTTGACACACCCTTCTTCCAGGAAGCCAAAATGTAGTCCTTAGGAATTTCTCTCTGTCCTAAGTTACACACACAAAAAGAAGACTGTAAACACCAAAAGAACTTATCTTTCTGGTCATGTTAGGAAGATCCAGCATATCACTTCTTTCTTGCTGGCCAGCAATGGTCAGTTAGGAAGGTTACTGTCTATTTCATGTAGAGAAAGGTCAAAGAGGTACCTATTTTCTCTCTTTAGTCTGAGGAAGACAGGAAGAATGTTCTCAGGCTGCAGGATCTGGTGGACAAGCTGCAAATGAAGGTGAAAGCCTACAAGAGACAGGCCGAGGAAGCTGTAAGTATTGCTGGGTGCAGTCAGGCTTTATCAAGGCAGATTTAGAATTCTCTGTTGGAGTTTTCCCTTGTGTAGCTCTGTTTAAGTCCAGGTAAACATTTTGGGAGTACGTTTTTGTTTCTTTTCATTTTCTTTATTTCATATTTCTGCCTAACAGAAAAGAAATCACCTTCACAAATTGTAATATGTTATTTTATACTAGTAAATAACTAGAAAATTATTAATGGAAATCAGTGCAATGATATGTAATTCAAAAATTCCATAGTGCATTAGCACTTTATATCTACAGCTGGGTTCTTGGTATGTCTTACTAACCATCTAAACATTTAGCATTGAAGCTATTTCCTCGGATTCCCCCTAGAAGTATTAGAGAGAATTCCATACTAACTCACAGTCCTAGGTTTTTTTTTTTCATTATGCCACAGCATGTAAAGGGCACTGCTACAGTAGGACTATCATTAAACATTTTAAAGCCTATTTTATGTTTCTTCCTATCTCCAGGAGGAGTTGTCCAACGTGAACCTCTCCAAGTTCCGCAAGATCCAGCACGAGCTGGAGGAAGCCGAGGAACGGGCTGACATTGCAGAGTCGCAGGTCAACAAGCTCCGAGTGAAGAGCCGCGAAATCAGCAAGAAGGCAGAAAGTGAAGAGTAAATTACTCCAGTGCTGTAAAGTGAGAGAATTGCACAAAATGTGGCATTCTGTAACTTCTATTTTGTAATCACTGCTTAGTCCTTTATCAATCTCTAGATAATTATTGCCTAGATAATAAAAGTTGTAGAGCTTTTCCCATGTAAATAATGCGAAGTTGAGTGTTGTATTTTAATCATTACCCTGAATTCGTACAAGATTTACATTGTTTCTTATTTATTTAAACTTAAAAATCTTGCTTCAGGTATTTTCAAAGTGTTTCACCCACTGTTGAAGCAGTCTAATCAGACATCCTGATTTGTTCTCACCATGGAATTTCATCTAATACTTCCTTAATGGAGAAAATAATTATTTCTTTAAAATAGAATATAATAATCCCTTCTAGCTGTTGCTTTAGGAGTTCAATAGATATTACCTCAAATGTTCTGTCCAAAGAATAAGAATTTATTGCATCTTCCATTAATTCTGTTTAATCTTTGATTAGTGTTTTAAATCTTGTGTCTTCTTTGCAAGAATATTCTATTTCAAGTTAAAGTTCTTCAATCCTTCAAGCCACTTTGGAACATAGTTTAGAGGATATTTAAACCTCAAATGAGATCTACTTTCGTCTTTTCTTCATGAAAGTGATGTGCAAACCAACACTCCCAGGGCAGCACACCAGCAATCTCATATTGTCAGTAATTCCTTGTCTATATTCTGTTCCCAAAACTCTCCTTAATCTTCTAAGTTGATCAGGTATGCACTTACCTCCTAATGTAGTCTTCAGGGTAGTCCGGGTAACTTTGCCCAGCCTGACCTCAATCAAAATGTGTGTTTTCATTCTTTATATCTCAGCAAACATCAGAGAAATCCATGGTCACCTCTTAAAAACAAGGAGAAATAGACGTGACTTTCTCTGTCATAATCTAATATGTAGGTGACTGGTCCTTCCCCTGTCCGAAGAGATTTGAATCCCTGAGACCTTCTCAAGATTTTGTCATATTCCACCTGTAAATAAGATAATTGAAGAAGCCAAATCAACTACTCCCATGGAAAATCCACAGCTATGTCTTTAGGAATAAAATCAATTATCAGCAATGAAAAATGTCAAAATGGTCTCTGTAGGAAAACAGAGAAATGCTAATATGGCAAAGGATGACTGCATTTTGTTGACCCATCAGCACTACTGAATGACTGTCAATTCACTGCTCTGACATGGGCCTGCCCCACTCCTAGATTAGTTGATGAATCTGATGCTCAAAGCAGGAAAGACTTACCAAGGCAGAACATCCTGCTGCACCACCCTCATAGGACAGAATTTCTTTCTAACATCCAATCTAAACCTCTTCTCTTTCAGTGGGAAGCCATTCCCCCTTGTCCTGTCCCTCCATCCCTTGCCCCAGGTCCCTCTCTAGCTGTCTTTGAGCCCCTTTAGGCACTGGAAGGGGCTCTCAGGTCTTCCTGGAGCCTTCACTTCTCCAGGCTGGACACCCTCAGCTCTCCCAGCCAGGTTACAGAGCTAAGGGGCTACACTTCTCTGAGCATCTTTGTGGCCTCTTCCAGCCTCACTTCAGCAGCTCCATGTGCTTCCTGTGCTGGCCCTCAGAGCTGGAGGCAGCTCTGCAAGTGGAGTCTCACCTGAGCAGGGCAGAGGGGCAGAATAGCCCCCCCCACCTCTGCTGCCCATGCTGTGGGATCAGCCCAGGGCATGGTTGGTGTCTGGGCTCCCAGTGCACATGGCTGGGGCTTGTCCAGCCTCTCACCCACCTGCAATCCCACGTTCTTCTTCTCATGGTTGCTCTTGACTCATTCCCTGACCAGCCTGTACATGTGCCCAGGATAACATACTAATGCATCTACCGAAGGCAATTAATGTGTATATATATATATATATGTGTGTGTGTGTGTGCGCACGCCTCTGTGTGCATGTATAGATACATATACATACATATATACATACATTTATATATATGCATACATACACCTAATTTCCAAAGCTATTTTCTGAGCAACAATCCAGTAATATGAAAACGTATGTTAGTGTTTCATCACTGGTATATAATCAAGGTCAAAATTAGTCACTATTCTTAGAATTCAATTTCAAGGCTTTGATAAGGACTTTACAGTTGTACAATACAGCTTGCCCTGATGGAGTCCTAGTTGAGCATCATAGTATCTCCAAACATGTTTTCAGGGTCACATGTCAGACACCTGATAAAGGACATCTGTGGGGTTGATTACCAACTGTGAAAAAAACTGCTATCAAATTCCTTTTGGAGAAAAAAAAGATGACAAACCAGCATGCAGCTTTTGTACCATGCAGATAGTCCTGGTTTAATGTTTGCCATGGAAAGAAAAGCAGTAGGAAGCCTCCTTGCTCGGTAACCGTCTTATCTGCCAAGGAACTATTTAGGCTTTTGGGAGTCTCACTTCCTACTTTTCATGATGGTTTTCTTCCTGCCAGAGTCAAGCAAATAATCTTTTTCTTTTAGGGAGTGTGTGGACTTCTAATTAGGGTGTAGTCCAAACTATTTCTGTCCACAGATACAAACTTTGTAGACCGTAGCTGCCTTCTTTGTACACAGGTTTAGTGTCATGCCAATATAAAGATGGGACTTTGCTTTTGCACAAGTTCTTTCCTACGTGGCATAGGCACAGGATGGCATCTTGGATTAAAAAACATGGACTGCAAAGACCCTCCAGACTCTGGCATCTGTATCAGCTCATAACAGAAATCAAGGTTGATGGTTACATTTTATCAGTGCAACAGGGCAGCTCAGCCCTGAGGGGGAGTTTGTAATTCCTCTGGCAGCAGCATTCCTGTGGAACCCAGAACACCTTATCACCTGTGGACATTGGCTGGCATGGTCACAGGGCTGTGTGCAATGCTAGAGCAACCTCCTTTGACTATGGAGTGCTGCAGGTCAGATGTACATTTAAGATGTGTCTCTGGCTGACTATGAGGAGTCACACCCTCGAGAAGAGGCTGGGCAGCAGCTTCTCCCTCTCCTTGTCAGGCTTCCACACCTTGACGATGCTGCGCAAACACTGGTAAGCTTTGTCAACCAGAGCAGTTGCAACAGATCTGGTCTCTTTAGGTTCTGCTCAATATTGGGCCATTCAAGGCACACCACTGGCACTAGAAAATATATGAAAGCTGTCACCTAGCCTATCTGGTACCACAACATTCACAAATGGCACAACAACATGTTGATGAGGCCCCAGACATTACACTAACACCAGTAAAAACATCGTTTGACTCTTTCTGCTTCCCCTCTAAATGCATCTCTGATTTACCCCATCCCTGTCTGTCCTAACTGCATGTGATGACACCACAGTTGTGTGTTACCCCTGACATCACCCTTTTTTTATGCTGGCTCACGCACTGTTCACAGAGCAGTTCTACCACATGCCCACCCCAGCTCCAGCCTGGCTCTGCCCCTGTGCACCATGGGCAGTCTGACAGGGGCTACTGCCCCAGACCCCTGAAGAGAACATTGCAGTCCTGTCCTGTGCCCAGGACAAGGCACTGCCTCATTGCAGGTAAGGCTGGTTTGGGCAAACATTTCCAACAACAAACATTAAATACCTAAAACAGTTGTGCCACAACCATCACGTGTCTGAGGAAAGCAAAAGCAGCAAGTGGAAAAGGCTCAGTCCTACACATGTCTTTACAGAAAAGAAATAAATAGAGCTTCAATCTGCTTCAGCCATGACGTTTTCTTTGCCTGGCTGACTTCTGCAGAATCTCTGAAGACGTGAGGCAGCTAAGGTTCATCCCCACTGGTATGATGGGCTGCAGAGCCTGTCATTGACTGAGAAGCTCATCACATACCTGAACAGTTTACAACATAGCATCACAGAATCATTTAAGTTGGAGAAGACCTCTAAGATCATTGACTACGACCATTAACTTAACACTGCCAGTCCACCACTAAATCCTATACCTAAGTGCCTCACCTACAATTTTTTTTAAATACTTCAGGGATGGTGACTCCATCACTTCACTGGGTAGCCCATTCCAATGCCTGACCACCCTTTCAGTAAAGAAGTATTCCCTAATACTCAGTCTAAACTTCCCCTTGCATACTTGAGGCTGTTTTGTCTCATCACTTGCTCACTGGAAGCAGAACTCAACCTGCACCTGGCTCCACCTACCTGTCAGGGAGTTGCAGAGAGCGAGAAGGTCTCCTCTAAGCCTTCCCTCCAACAGACAGTATATATCACTAATCATTTTGCAGTGTTCAGTAGTAGCTAAAAGGCATCTTCAATATTGTGTATGTGAAGACTGATGTGGAAATTGGCTTCCTGATGTGAGTTGGTTTCTTTTGAAAAACAATTGGGCCACCACAGACCAAGTCCTCAGCATCTTGACTACAAAGCAGATAGAGGTCAGAGAGCTGAGGCAGGTTCTCTGCAAATCACACGTTGGAAGCTGAGTCACAGAGGTACTAAGAATTGCCAGTGAGTGTCCTCAACATACAAGAGAGTTTCTAATTTTACGAAGTTAATAAATAGGGTAATAGGGCTTCAGTTCATAAAGGAACATTATAGGAGGGATGAAAGTTGCAAATTTCCTCATTACCTTCCTTGTAAAGGATTTTGTGGGTTTTGACCTTTTACCACCTCCTTTGTCTCTACAACTTGCCTTTTTAATTCTTTCTTTACAATGAAACTTGCAGCTGTAAGTACTGCAAATATGGGGACAGTGCCTGTGTGAGCGCTGTCAACAACGTGCAGAGTGCAGCTGTGCAATTGGCTCATGAGGTGTACACACACATGCTCTGGGAATACATCTGCAGGACCTGAGGGCATGGAGCTGCAGCAATTGTCACTCTCAGGCTAGCTGAGAGTTATATTTTCTGCAAGTGTGTTATATTTTCCTTCAAAATCCTGAGGTTTGTGATGCTGTTACAAGAGTATCCATACTTCAGTTGGGAAGACCAGGAAGGGAACTAATATGAGTTGGTGTGGGGTATTCCCTGTTAAATGTGCAAGAAAAAAACATTGTGGAGTTTTCTGTTTGTTTTGAAAGCTAGAAAAGTATAGCATATTTCACAAATTCCACTCTTTCTGATACCCATTCTCCGAGATAGTTTTGTAGCAAGGAGAGCAGCAGTCCCAGAGGAAGCTGCCTCAGCTTGGCTCCACAGAGATGAGCTGGAGAGCAGCTTTGGGTTGAGTGACCATCCAGGTAGTGCTGAGTGGCATGAGAAGAGCATGGCCCAGGTCTCAGCCCCATGACCCAAGCAGCTGTGCACTGGGTGCTGTCAGACTTCCGGGAAAGGTGAGGCGTGTGGGGACACTGGGAGAGCAACAGAGAGAAGCAATCCTATTGTGTCAGAAGGTCACTTCTCACTCCCTTTACTGCCTACTTTGAAACAGCCGAAGCAAAGCAAAACGTTGATGTCCCAGATGTAGAATGTGTTTTACAAAAACCAGAGGAGTCCTTAGCAGCACACAAGGTCCTTCTGACACCCTGGTAATCCTTGCTCAGTACACAATCATACTTGTTCTAACTTGCTTGCAGGTCCTACAGAGAAGGACAGCAAGGGTATAGGAGACATTACTCAGGAGGGCTTTGAGGTTAATTAAGGAGAGTGAGGACACCAGGCCCATTGAGGGCAGTACAGGAGGGCTGTGCTGGGCCCTAATGCAATATATGTACAAATAGACTGCTGGACTGAGCTTCCCCCCAAGCTGCTCATGGAATTCGCTTCAAATCAAGCCACTTTGGACACTCAGAGACCATTCCCAGGGACATTGTCTGCAGAAGGATTATCTGCCTGTCCTTGTCCAGGATCACTTCTCGAAACTATCTTATATAACAACAGAGACACAAACTTAGCTTCTATAAGAAAGGTGATATACCTTCTCACTTGGCTTATAGATGTTCATTAAGGCAGTACCAGCTGGTTTTCTCACCTACCCACATATTTGGATTCTCCACTAGGTTTGTGGAAAACAATTCCCCTTTACAAATGCTGTTTTTCTCAGAATGTGATATTTATCACTGTGTCCTCAAGTTCTACTCGTTATTAGCTTCTACTCTTTTCCCAGTACTGGCATCAGGTTTACTGGGCCACAGTTCCCTAAAACAGTTTTCAAACATTAGTTTTCTACTAGACAACTTCCAGATCTCCAAAAGCAAGGCAGTTTTAGTAAAAGCTCACATACCACAGCCAATAGTTCAGATGTTACATTCTTTTTTATCATGTGCTTTTTTGGAAAGCTTGTGTAAATGCTCTCTGGTCTTGGCCACTTGTAACTATTCATATTATCTGCTTGGAAACAGGCAGAATGTACAGTCCTCATCATTCAATTAGCTGAAAAATTCTGGCATGGAAGTTCTGCCATTTTTATCTCAACACTGTTTTTTGTGTTTTTTCCTGCTTGCTACTACATAACATCCCAAATACTAAATATAAGTTGCTCTTGTGCAAGGAGACAATATGGTTATGGGACCAGCTGTAAGAGGAAGCAAACAATCTGTACTATTTCACTTGCTTCTGCCCCTACTTTTGCTTTTGCTACCATAATGGCCTGGGGAAAAACACTAAGTGTTTTTTCAACTTCACTGTGGCAAGGTACAAACAATGGCCTGGTAATGAATTGTCTTCTAGTTCAGTTGCCTCAGAAAGAGCATAAGGAAGTAGATCTGTGATTTAAGGTGAAATAGCCCCACAGTTGACAGGGTAATACGTTTCTTGTCAGTAACTTGCACAGATTATGGATTGCTGCCAACTTTGCAGCTACTGCAACAACCTGAAGATATGATCATATCCCTGCTTTATGCTGGTGGGAAAAAAAAGAGAGAACAGTAAAGTCAGAATAGAGATCTCCTTTCCCCCCAAACAGACAGTATATATCAGAGACCATATTGCAGTGCTCAGTAGTAGCTAAAAGACATCTTCAATGCCCATGCTCCAGTATTGAAATACAAGATTTCCTAGGCTGGAGGTAGATGACAGCTGTGAAAAAAGCTTGCAAATATATTTTTAGAAAGGAATTCCACAAAGATTATCATTACTTCTATTTGGCCTTGGTGCAGTGTCAAACTCAAGGTCAGTGATGCAGAAAATCAGCATGCAGTACCAGACACTTCTGGCAAGTTTAAATTATCTTTATGTTCCCTTTATATAATTTATCTTGGTATTTTCATTAGAAAAGAGTATTATTTAAAGTCAGGCTCAAAAAATGAATTTTTAATACATATGCAAAGGTCAATAATTTTATTTCTATTTAATGCAGGAATCCTTGCTGACATCAAAAATATGTTTGGATATACATTTCTCCATATATGTGCAGGTTTTCTGGCAACACTGATAATATGAGCCTCAAAATCACACTGGCTAACCTGAGAAGAGCTGTGGAGGAATTCTTGCTCTTTTGTCTGTGGAAAAGGAGAATGAACACCAAAACACTTTCAATAAAATAGGACATTATACAATTAAACTGTGGGGTTACCATGGCAATAAACTGCAATGAGTCTTGTACCAGTTTTGCATCTTGTGAATGGTCTCTTTTCCTTCTTTTCTCCAGAACCAGTCCCCTACAACATTGCAAACACATAATTTAAAGCACGTGGAACAGGCTTTATTCCATCATGAACACTGATAATTGTATGATAGAGTATCTTTGTGGATTTCAGAGACCAGCACAAACAGTGAAAGATACAGTTGAAACTTACAGAATTACTAATGCAGATTAAGGATCTTAAAGGCCAGGCAACTTTGCATCACAGAGGATGTAATAGATGACTCCTACATGAAGGCTAAAGCCACAAAAAATAGATTTTCAGAGGTTTTTTAAATTACTGGGAGACAACAAAAGATAGTTGCCTCTATTCCACTTTCAGTCTTCCTTGTTGTACTGCAGTAAGAGCAACACAGTGTTAAGATGGAGCAATAAAATATCTGAAAGATGATGGTACCAGGAACAAATAAACATCTGTCCAAAGCATCAGGGAAAGGGGGGTGGATATGAAATGTGAGAATAGGTACACAAGTTTAGATCAAAATGCCCATCTGTCCCCAGAGTGTCAGACACTTGCAGACACAGCAGCTTATCAGTCAGTGGTCTGGGGACTTGGTATGGCAGATTGGCTTCCCTGGATACCTGTATGGGGAAATCATCCCTTCATGAGCATCCAGTGGAAAAGATCCTGTGTAACTGTCATGGGATCAAAGCTATTTAGTGCTATGAACAGGTGTGGGGTGCACCCTACACTAACTGCAAAGACTTGAGGAGTACTACCAGCCTCATAGGACAGAGAAAACATACACTCTTCTATCACTAAGAACAAGTAATTCCTAAGATAAGAAAGTGCACAAATTAGTGAGGTTGTGCTTGGCATACTATCCAACCTTTCAGCTCCCAAAGCAGGCTGACATTTACATATCTTATACTGTTTGACAAAGCCAGAATTATGAGAACTCCTGAAGATGTTTGTAATTGGCCAACCTTTGCAAACATCAGAATTTACAGAATTTCATGGATAGAAGAATTTATAGAAACCCTTCAAGTGACTCAGTTAGTACAACACATGTTTAGAGACTGCCACAATAAATGTTGCCCTTTCCAAGACAGATAAATTACTGTAAAAATTGCATACTTATGCTTTTGATAAATTCACATCTACATGCGAATTCAACAAGGGGAAGTGCCAGATTCTGCACCTGAGATGAGGCAACCCCTGATGGATGGACAGACTGGGAATGAGATGCTGGAAAGCACAGCCAGGAAAGGGCCCTGGGGGTGCTGGTGTGTGGCCAGTTGGCCACGAGTCAGCAGTGCCCTGGAGCCAGGAGGGACATCCCTGTCCTGGGGAGCATCAGGCCCAGCATGGCCGGGCCAGGGAGGGGATTGTCCCGCTCTGCTCCGTACTGGGGCAGCCTCACCTGCAATGGGGGGGCACTTTGGGGGGACACAATGGAAGGGAGAGATTGAGCCATTGGAGAGTGTCCAAAGGAGGCAACAAAGATGGTTCAAGGCCTGGAGGGGCAGCGTGTGAGGACACTGAGGGCACTTGGTGTGTTCAGCTGCACAAGAGGAGACTGAGGGGAGACCTCAGTGCAGGGACAACTTCCTGGGCAGGGGCAGAGGAGGGGCAGGCACTGAGCTCTGCTCTGTGGGGACCAGGGACAGCACCCAGGGAATGGCTGGAGCTGTGCCAGGGCAGGCTCAGGTTGGATCTCAGGGAAAGGCTCTTCCCCCAGAGGGTGGTGGGCACTGAGCAGGCTCCCCAGGGCAGTGGGCACAGCCCCAAGGCTGCCAGAGCTGCAGGAGGGTTTGAATGATCCTCTGGGGCACAGGGTGTGACTCTTGGGGATGGGCAGGGCAGGAGTTGGACTTGATCCTTGTGGGATCATCTTGGCACATTCTGTGACTGTGTGATACGTATACATTAAATAACTAGTATGAACAACAAATTAAGACAGACAATAGATCAGTCACATCAATATCTTATCTATATCTGCTTACAAGTTCCTCTAGAACTTACCTGATGTGTTTACCTGAACTGACTTAAAATCTGCTTTCCACAAACCTTCCTGGTACATAATCTTTTCTGAGTCTTTACATGCAGCAGGTTTGGTTGATTGTTTTTTCAACTTAAATAAATTTTGCAGGTTCAGTTTCTCTAATTAGAAGTGAAAATTTTTGCTTGACCATAAGAGAAGTCTTTTATATTTTGTTTGCTGAAAGGAGAAATTATTTCCCCACTCATAAAATGGGTAGTAAGGTAGACATTGAGACCCCTGAGTCATTTGGCTCTCCAGTGCCTTACTGGGATGCCCCCAAAAGTCAGCACGCTCAAGAGCACATATACAGACTTTCCTTGTCTTTGGAGTTGTTCTTGCAAGATAATTGGATGATCAAGAGGGGAAACGTCTTTTGGAGTAACACAAATGCCCACTTATATCCAGGAACTTGGGAGCCATCATGAAAGATATCTATATGCTCTGGAAAACAAAAAGAGGTGGAAAATGTGGATTTGTCCTATCTGGAAAATAATTTTCCTCCTGAGATTACTCCTGCGTTTGTTCATTGCTCTGTAATATACTGTGTAAGAAGAGTACTCCAAAACATGACTCCCCACATTCTCTCAGCATCACCAGATTTGAGTTTTTCCAGGACATGGATGAGTGTAATCCTGGGCCAAAAGAGATACTGAGAATGCTGGAAAACCCTTCTTATCCTGTGCAAACCAGTCATAGAGTCCATCACAAGGAGAGTCCCAAGAACAACAGGGCTGCCAGTTTTGGGGCCTCAGTGGAGTGTACACCTCACGCTATTCTGTCACTGAACAGGGCAGCACTACTTGCCTGCCACAGGAGCCTCCAGTGCCTCCAGATTCGAACTCACTGTCCTGTGGACATTTTGGACAAATGTCTTTCTATTGGTTTATTCTGTCTCCTTGCAGGATTATTCTGGTTTCCCAGCTCTGGTTATCAGAGAAGACTGTACCTGAGACAAGGATAGAGAAGATACAATGTGCCCTGAAGTTGATATGGACCTGTCCTCTCCATTCTAGTTTAGTGGAAGCAGTGGTGTTTTATTTTCTATATTCCAGAATTGTAATAAGTAGTGTGCAGAGCTATAGGACTGCTTTACAGATATTTGGGCTTTTCTGAGAGAGACAGTGCCAGATGTTATTACTTGTGAAGAAAAAGGAATGGATTTTTCTCAAAACAACAAAAAGAAGAGGTTCTACTTAAAGGTTCTTTGTGTCTGCTGGTAGCAATCACAACTCTGGGACTGTCATCACCCGTAACGGTAGTTCCTTTTGGCTGGGATAGAAATGCACAGTCTGTGTGGTTTGATAGTATCCCCGAAACTCATCATCTGCACCACCTCCAGTCCCTTGCTTCTCACACCCCACGTCCTCTCCCAAAAACTTGTGAATTCCCAGACATTCTAGAAGATTATCCTTATTGTTTCTCCTTCATTCCCCCATTCCCTTGGCAAATCCATTCTCACTGACCCTTGCAGTCAGATTCCCTATGCAGGCACATCCATTATGCCTTCTGGTACAATTCCTTTCACCTGCTTTGAACCATCATGCTGCTTTCGTTTGCCATTGCAGTTCTTACATAAAAGAGACATTGAATACATCTATGGCACTCTGGATTTTTCACGTAGTTCAGATGTATTACCTTCTCCACTGAATCTTTTTCAAATTGGAAAATCAGTCTACTTAGTCATTCCTCAGGAGGAACTTACTGCATACCAGTCATTTGTTTCTGCATGCCTCTTCTGAAGTAACTTGTTTCACAACCTGGCAAGCAGACATCATATTGTAGAAGCATAATTGATAATAATTTCCAATAATTCTTGAAATATTGGGGAAACTCCAGAGGGCAGCTAGCAATTTAAAATTCTAAAAATAGTAAACATTTGTGCAACACTTGCAACAGTGTTGTAAATAATAGACTAATCATATTGATACTGATTTGAGGCAAACACTGGAATACTTGATATGTCAAACTAAATCCAGTAATTTGCACTGTCTCTAAGGTAGCTTAAGCTGGGTTGATATTTATGAGATGATACATTTTCTTGTTAAAAGCAATAATAATAAGCACAAAGATCTGCTACTGGTTTTCATTTGTATGTATTTTGGTAAGCTAGAACACCACAAGACCAGAGCAGTATACACTACACAGATTAAAATTTGCTGAATTGACAGGTGTTAGAATTATTCTGAATGTGTAGGGTCACCAGTAGGTGGGTGTGCCTTTGGAAAGGATTGGTTCTTCACTACATATTGTTTTACTGTTTTTAACCCAAGAGAAAATGCAAAATCATTTTAATTACAAAGGAGCTGGATGAGTCAGATATAAAAGATCAGATAGTGTCTGACAAAGAGAATCATGGTTCCAGTATACTTATGCTTAAGCTAAAGATGCACATGATTAAAATGCAAATATAAGTCCATATAGCAAATAATGAACAGTCAGTAATACAAATGGGGGGTACCAAAACTAGGTCTTAAAACAGTTGAAATGTAAAAAAATGCCTGAAGTTTTGGGAGTGCAACCAGCATAGCTCATTTGAATGTTTGATACACAGTAATTGGTCAAAGAAAAATATAATAACAATATTGTCTCCACATCTGAGTGGTGTCATTGTCATTTCAGACAGAGTCTGTACTCACACTTCAGGTCAGACTGTGAAAGACTGAAAATTACTCTAATTTTAAAAAAAAAAAAAAGAAAGAAAGAAAGTAATAAAAGCATGGAAAAACATACTAGAAAAGACTTAAGAAGCAAGAGAAAAATCCTAAATAAGATGCATATCAACATTGCAGGAATCAATTTTCTATAGCAGAATTCAATGCAGATGCCTTTTTTGCCTCTTATATGGTGTAGTTACATCATAGGCACCATGTACATAATCCAAAACAAACAGCCAACAACTGGATAAATGCACCAAAGACGTTCCCCAGACCCAGCCAATATGAAGAGATGGCAACAATGCATCTAACAATTCATCTCTTTCCAGAGAGGGACCTGGGTCATTCCGGAAAGAAGTGGTTAGATTGGATGGCCTCTAAAGTTTAAATAATTTTCTGACAAATATTTCTTCTGCCTTTAAAATAAAGATCAGATGATGACTAATCTACTTTGCAATCTCATCTCCTTTACATAATAATCTAACTGTAAGAATATTTTCCTCATGTTGTGAGTGACCTGCAATCAACTCTTACTGCCACTTGAGATCCTAGGCGCTCATTCTGGTAGCCACAGAGCATGGGCCCAGGTGGGAACAGATGAACATTCTCTCCAGTCCTGCTGAAATTCTAATCTCCAAGAGAAAAAAAAAAGTAGTCTTCAGGAGGGCTTGAGACACAGGATGACTTTGCACCCTACTGTTCAGCTCTACATCCTAAACCTTATTCAAAAGCCTCTTTGTATATTTTATATCAAGCAGCTGCTGATTAAATATCATAAATGGACACCGCCTTGGTGGTGATCCTACACAACCATGGTTATCTCTGGTTTTCTCCTATTTGTTCTAACTCAGAACACTTGATTTTTGGTTCTTATCAAAGCAGCTTCAAGAGAAAGGAAGGAGAGATTCACTCTTTGCTTTCCTCAGTGTAACTATCTTTTAATTAAAGCTGCAGACTAAATTAATAATAATAAACATGAAATTATGCCCATTGGAAAAAATTAATCCCACGAAGATTTTACACACAGAAGTAGGGTCTAAGTTGACCATCACTACTCAGAAGAAATCACACTGATAAAATACCTATTCCTCTGAAAACATTAAGCCAAGTAGTGCTTGTCTGGGAAGATTCCTCCACTCCTGACAGTGGAATTTCCTCCTCTACACTGATGACTTGGCAGGCAGCAAGCACATCCTTACTCAAAAGCCATTACCATGTCCAACTAGAGCATTTTTGTGAATGAGGTCTCCACTTGCACACTCCTAACCCAGGAAGATGCTACATAGCTGGGCTCCAGTAAATGCTTTTCAAAAACATAAGTCTCCCACACAACTCCCAAAACCATTGCACCTCTGTGATGGAGCGTACTAAGTGACATTAGAACACACAGCACCTCCTCCAGCCACACCAGCCCAGTAAGCCCATCTGGGCACTGGTGTCCTTGGACCCAGTAATTCTGCCCAGGCTGAGAGACACAGCTGTCACTTTGTTGGGTTCAACTGGTAGCAAAGCTGAGCATGTGCCCCAGAGACACACACAGACAAAGAGACAGACACATGCAGGACACTGATACAAGTGGCCACAGAGACTGTCGTAGCCAGATGCTGCCCATAGCAGTCACACAGGGTGCCACATCACACAGGCAAAGACACATTCCCTCCTCCTCCTCAGGGACTGGCAGAGACAGGAGTACCCAGCACAGCCACAGAGACCCCCTCACCAGGTTCCCAAACACATGCACATTTACAACTCCCTTGGGTCCAGCACAGCAACTCTGTCCCAGCTCAGCCCCCAGCCCTCTGACCCACCTCCCTGGTACCTATATGCTCGCTGGTCCAGCTTGATGCTCACACCTCCATTCATCCCACATGAACCTTATATTCACAGGTCCAGTGGACACCTCAGCACAGGCCTGCTTGATACCCCAGCCTGGGCCCAAGGCTCCCCTACTGAGCAGCTGATCCATCTGAGGGTTTACGGTGGGGGCACACATACACACCAGGACTCAGGAAGAACAGATGCTCATCTGCCATTCCCAGTAGCAACAGGCCCTTGGGCTGTTAGTTCTGGTCCCACTCCAGTCGCTCACACTAAACCCCTCACTCACCCCAGTGTTTCCTAGCAAACTGGCTTTAGGAACACACTCCATTCCCACACAATTGCCTGGAGGCCGAAGACCCCTCCTCTCTCTGTCAGCTGATGCTGAGACCTCAATGTCTCCAGCAGCTGAACCCACGTGCTAGGGATGTCCCCAGCCTGGCTTCAGTGGATAGCACCAGTTTTTACTCACACATGTGCAAAAGCCTCACCATTAGCCAGCATTTAGTCAATGCATGCAGCTGCAGAACAGACAAGGAGATCACACAAAGAGATAGTTAAGAAAGGATTTATTTATATATAAAGAGACAGGGCAGACTATGGTGAACAGGTGCAGTGTTCAGACAGGCACACTGACTGGCCCTGGTTTACACCCTTCCTGTTTACTCCCCTCTTCCTTTCCTCCTGCATCCCCTTGCCCTGCACATCACTTCATGGGTTTCTACAGCTCTGTCAATCCCTGCACTCCCCCCCCCAACCCCAACTTTATCAGTCATGAAGTGCAGTTGATCTTTCTGGAAGTGGAATCTGTGGTTTCCTTATAAGCCCATCATCAAGTGTTAATGGTGAAGTTTGTTTCTTCTTGTAGTCTCAATATTGGTTTTGCCAGACCTTTGTCTGTGTTTACTCATTCCTTAGAACTTCTCCTTTTACCTTCGTTTCCCAACAGACTTAGTCCCTGATCTGATAAGCTTGTAGGAATAAACATTTTTACACTCTGACATGCTTTCATCGATGAGACTGACCAGGTTTGGTTCACATCACCTCCTCCCTTACCATTTGTCTGGCAGGTTTGTGTTCCAGTATCTTCTCAGTTGTGGTTTCCTCCCTTTCTTACTGCCCCTAGTGGTGTTAAAAGACAGTCCTTAACCAAATACTCTTAGAGGACCTGACACTCTCCTTCCACCTCCCCTTACAGAGCAAGTTAGTTATTGTGGTTTGACATCCAGCCTGCTCCAGAACATTCCCTGCAGGATAATGGAGCACAGAAGTCAGGCTCCTTCCTGAAGGCTGAGATATTGAGCATGTCTGCAGGCCTCACATATTGTAAACCTACAGGCCAGGACTGAAAGTCTGTCTTGTGGTCCCTAAGTTGTCAGTTGTCTGTCTCTCTCTGTCCCAGCTTCAAGGCTGGCTTCAGGTTTGCCAGTGCCCTGTACAGTGGTATAACAAATTTAATGGGAGAAAAATTTTGCCTCTCCAAATCTTTCTCCTCTATCAGTGTAGATAGAGAGGATAGGATGGGATCTCTTAAAATTATATCCATGAAAAAAAAATTGTGTACTACTAGAAAAACCCCATCCTGCTGGCTAAAGTGAACTCTGGCAGTGTGGAGCCAAGTGTTGCCTTATTTGGCATTATCAGAGCTGTCTTTGGGTTCCTCCATCCTCCATCCTGGCACAGAGCAATGTGAAAAGAACAGGTCATGCAGCTGACTCCATACAACCTAAAACCAATCCTGTCTCTGAGTAATTAGCAAAGAGATCAGAGCTTCAACGCGTTTACAACTAAAGAGTAAATTATTATTGACCAAAAATAGAGTGCTCTAATGCTGTGTGAGCAGAAGGTTACGTATAAAGAGCCACAGCTGAAGGCAACTTTATCATTTGTTACCTCAGCATCTCTGGGTAAGTCCACTTGCCTCATACTCTGACCATGACATCTCCAAAGCTCCTCAAAGAGATGGAATATAAAGGGGAATTTTCTTCTCATTCCCCACCTCTAACATTCCAGGGCATGCTTTGCATGCCATGTCAAGGTTATACAACCCAAACCACTCCAGTGTGGCAGCACAAGCAGAAGAGCCACAGCATGCCATTCCTTGGAAGGGCCTTCAAGGCAAACTTTGCTACCTCCAAGTCCTATGAAAGGCACAGAAAAACTAACTTTGAAGGCAGGTGAAATGGACTGGGATTATATATGTAAAGTAGCTGACCTTTTCCTGGACATTAGATTTGTTTTCAGCAGCTCACTGTAGTGTGGGGAGGAACATAAGATTTTGTATGGGATTTTGCTCTAGCTCAGGAGTTGTTAGGTTCTGTGTGCACTTCACGTGTCTGGAGAGACTACATAGGGCGTAGAAATGTTTGATACAGCATATGCTCAAGACAACAGGCTGGTTTTGATGTAACTCTGTCTTTTCTTTAACTGTTCCACACAGGTACTGAAAGTAGATTTCCTCGTGGGGTCTCTGAAGGTAAGGGTTTAACAAATAACACATACTTTACTAATTGATCCTGAGCAGTGAGTGAAGCTCATTCACACAATGGTGAGAGCAAGTGCAAATAACAGTGACATAGAACAAGGGTCACTGAAAAAGCTATATGCTGTTTTGTTCTACATGATCATATTCACAGTTCTTGGTAGGAGTACTACATTTATTGAGAGAGAAAGGTTACAGATGCTCAAGCTTAGCCAAGAAAGCATGAGAGACAGAGACAGCTATGTCCTTTTTTGGGGTAACCTTGCATTCTAGGATTTATAGATGATTAAAATTCATCCCCTGCCATCTACACAACAGCTGGAAGCCTGAAATGGAGTTGTGTTCAAAGAGCAGGCTCAAAGCACAATTCAAGTGTTAGTTTTCTCTGGGGTAAGGTCTAGAACATTATTTACTGATTTTGGCTTATTACACAGGCAGCAAAACCAGAACAAAGCTCAGGATGATCTTGTCTTCCACCTGGTGCTATCCTAAACCTAGAAGTGTTCACTGAAATTGGAGATGAAAGGGATGGTAGTGTACGTTATTCTCCCAGAGAATGCCACTTTCTCTGTTCAGGAAGTAGATCTAAAATTTACATTATTTTCTGTCAAAGACATTCAGTAGTTTAACAGACTGTGCCCCTTGAGAAGTTTTCCGATAACATATTGGCATCTTCTGATGCTCCTCTTCACTTTTTCACAGACATTGTGAAATGACTTCTCTCTTTCCTGTTGCTTCCCTTGAACTCCTCAAAGGCAGAATCACATAGGCAAAAACTCTGGGCTCTGTATAGGCAGAATAATACTTCCAAATTAAGTTAAAGGCTCTGGATTTTGTGCTTTGAAATTCCTGGGTAATGAAAGTTCCTGGGAGAGACAGTCCCTCAAAGTCATTGCAGGGTGTAGATCCCATAGCAGATAGCTTTTGCTAAGAGAGATCCACACTCTATAACATGTCCAGAAGTAGAATTACAAATGCCTTTATACTCCTTTCATCATTTTCTTGCACATAAACCCACTCCATGCTGACAGTTTCAGCACTGTAATGCCCTGGGTGTACACATAAGAGTTGCTCAATTCTGTCCTTTTCCTTCTGAAATCCCACAGTGCATCAGACAGCACATGAAGTAGCAGGAGTTCGGAATTTTTGTATTCCTTTTTTTCTAGTCTGTACATTAGCCTGCCTGGGAAGGACATTCTGTTTATGCTAGTTCCTGCCGATGTTCTGCTTGTGCTATCCATGACAGTTTAGACTGTAGCAAACAATAGCATTTATTCATGCTGTAGAATTTTTACTAGATATTTTAAAAAAATGTAAAATAAAACTGAACATAAAGCAGTTTTCAAAGTATTTCTACTAAACAAATCCATGACAATGTTGGGTATATATTGGTACACATTAATTATCTTCTAGTGATTCACAACCAATATTAGTCTATATAATATGTTAAAGCTAAAAGATACTGTGTAATTGAAATTCTTTGAAATGTTATATGACATTGTTTATCTAGATACTATGTTATTTACCTAACGTTATGTTAATAATTATTATCTGCAATATATAATATTCCTTTATTGACTGATTTTGCAATGTATCTGAAAAGATGTTTTATGTTTGGTATATATGGTAAACAGGTTTGACTGTAGATGGGTGATGACTGACCCTCACAATTTGTTCCAGTTCTTGGTATAGACAGAAACTAGTTGCATTTCCCTTGCTTGGTATTACAACATAGAAAACAGAAGGCTGGTAAGAACACCTCCACTGAGAAATCTCATGAGAGAGCCAACCTGTGCAACTTACAGATCTTACTTGCATCTAAATTTTCAGGTGTCTAATCTAAGTGGGTCTGTGTATGTGGCTTTGAGAAGGATGTGGCTGTGTAGCTCTGTGAGTAGCAGATGAAGATAGAGCAGGCCAGCTTTTGAAGACTTCTAGCTTGATATTCTCTCTGTTCTCATTTTGGGCACACAAGCATCCTGTTCAAGGGGGATGTCTCCAAAGACAATACATCTCTGTCTACAAAAGGAACTTCATTTGTTAGCACTTCTTTAGCAGATACTTAAAACTGAGGCAGAAGTTAAGTGCTTGATTAGCCCTCCTCTTCCTATTAGTATTTGGGCATGACCACTTTCTGGATAAATATAAACTAGAAATGCTCAGACTTTCTGAAGCTTTTCTCTATTCCTCCAGAGCAACTGCAGCCATGAGTTCAGATGCAGAGATGGCAATCTTTGGAGAAGCTGCTCCCTATTTACGGAAGTCAGAGAAGGAGAGAATTGAAGCCCAGAATCGCCCATTTGATGCTAAGGCAGCCTGTTTTGTAGTGGATGATAAGCAAATGTATGTGAAAGGTACCATACAGAGCAGAGAAGGTGGCAAAGTCACAGTTAAAACATATGATGACACAGTAAGTGACACCAACTGTAACTCAAATGTGATCATCCAGTTCAGGCAGTTCCCTGTTTCAGATTTTTTTCTCCTGTTGCTCCCTTCTGTTTTCATCAGACTGTGACTGTCAAGGATGATGAAGTTTTTCCCATGAACCCTCCCAAATTTGATAAAATCGAGGACATGGCCATGATGACCCACCTGCACGAGCCCGCTGTGCTGTACAACCTCAAAGAGCGTTACGCAGCATGGATGATCTACGTAAGTGGCACAGCCGCTTCCTTTGGGCAGCTGCAGGAGCTGCTCTGCCAGGCCCAGGGGAAGCCAACGTGCTGTCTCCCTTCCTTGCAGACCTACTCGGGTCTCTTCTGCGTCACTGTCAACCCCTACAAGTGGCTGCCCGTGTACAACCCGGAGGTGGTGACTGGCTACCGAGGCAAGAAACGTCAGGAGGCCCCTCCACACATCTTCTCCATCTCTGACAACGCCTATCAGTTCATGCTGACTGGTGAGTCATTTGTCGAGTGGAAAAACCTGATATGCATAGGGCTGGCTACTTGGTCAAGGAACACTTGATAGTTCAGGCATCTTGAGTTCTACTCAGTGGTCCCATAGTCCTACAGCACTACTCAAGGTCAGACTGCCTGTAACATCTTAATGACCTCTGGGCTGTCAGATAATGAAGGAAAACAAGTGGCTGACTCTAACTTTGTGTCCTCTTTGCATGTAAGGAACTGAAAGCAATGGTAAAGAAGAAACACAGCAAACAATCTGATTTCAATTAAACAATATTTAAGCCAAGGTCTATACACAAAAAACCCCAAAGAGTAAGTGGGAAGACTTATAAAGAATCATTGCTTGAAGTTAAATTTTGAGCTGCTTCACCCTTTCTGCATAAAAAAAAACAATCCAGATGTACACTAATGTAGAATTCAGCTTATCTTGTAAAAAAGTGATAAATACAGATGCAATATAGTTCTTTCCATTGAAGTCAGCTATTCGTGTCTGAGGAAAAGAAGGCCTTCATATCTCATTTCAACAGCTCTTTCTGTGATTTTTATTTCAGATCGTCACAACCAGTCAATCCTTATCACGTGAGTATATTTGCGCATGAGTGACAAAGCTGACAGAGAAGTGAAAATATTTCCTGTAATAATTAATATTTTTATTTCAACAGTGGAGAATCTGGTGCAGGGAAAACTGTCAACACAAAGCGTGTCATACAGTACTTTGCAACAATTGCAGTTACTGGTGAGAAGAAGAAAGATCCACAGCCTGGCAAAATGCAGGTATGGCATCGGCTCCCCCTTCTAGTCTTTCCCACATTGTGCCCACAGAGCAAAAAGTACCAATGTGTATTGTGGGGCTGCAGGACTATCAAAAACCAGAAAATGTTGTGCAACAGAGAAGGCAGTCAGGATGCACAGCCCAAACATACCTATGCTCATTGACCCATGCTATCCAGCCTCCATCCCTCTGAATTCTATTTATAAAACCATTTTGTCAATGTAGGAAAGGCCCAAGCCTCAGTTTCTCTCCAGTCTCCATTTACAGACATGAGTCTTCACCAGGAAGAGGAAGACAATGTTAGACAGCAGCTTTCTCTGTGCTGGCTGTCCATCTATTCACCTACCCATCAGTATCCTCTGAGATCAGCCACATCCACAGCACCTGAGTGGCTGTAGGTGTAAAGACAGCAGTCAGTTCCCACTGGCACCTGGTTGTGCCATTCCTTGTCCTTGGTTCATTCATATTGGCAGGGGAAGTGCAGGAACTCTGGACTCCAGGGTAGCTGTGCTGAAGTTAAGAATCATTTCGATTGCATCAGGCAGTATTTTCCACCAGCTTGTTTTTCTGCCTGGGGTCAACTGAACTGCCCTGAAGGGCAGCATGAGAAAAGGAGCATATTTGGGACAGCTGGGACTACTTGCTGGACAGTTAGAAAGTAATCTCAGAAAGGATCCTTGCAGGAAAGAAAGCATATGCCCTGATGTCTCTTCGCTGAGCAGCACAGCTGGTGCAATCTGAGCCCCCTGGTGCATTGGTAAGGAATGGGCTTCATTCCCCAGCACTGAGTAAGCAACAAACACCCTTGTGGCACAAGTGTGTGCCACCACAGCTGTGAGATGGTATGTGCATCAAAGGGGAAGACACATGTCAGCACGTTATTTGAGTACCCAAGGGCATAGCAGAACTTAAGGAGATTCCAAGGCTGAATATTCTTTTCGCACTCAAAGGCAGGTGTCTGTGATTGATGGGTTGTTATGGCCAAGGCAAGTTCACCACATGCACCCTTTCCATCAGCACTATGCTAGAATCTCCTGGGCTCAGCTTTCACCAGCTGCTCACTATGCCAGGACTGATCTCAGAAAAGCTTTGAGACAGCTGAGAGAAGTGCAGACCGTGTGTGATATAGGGAAAATCACCTGGCCTTGAGACTGACAGCAATGTGTTCTGCCTTCTTCTGCATTTAATCATAGAATACTCTATTTTTCTTTCAGTATTCCGATCTCTGTGACATTGGTATGTTCCTCTTCATAAGAACATTAAATAAAACACCGAGGTTGTCATTCTGTGTAGCCCAGCATTCTATCACAGATATAGGCTGAAAGCAGATGCCAGGCAGGAGTATAACAAAAAGGGATGCATGTAACAGCATTTCTGCAGAATATTGCCTCAGCCTCCAGCACTTTGTCACTCAGCCTGTAAACAGGAGTACAGAATGAACTTAGATAAAAAACTGCCATGTCTACTTCCATGCTTTTGTCCATGTACAATTCTCCTGTGGTTGTTCCCTGGTTAGAGCTGTGCACTAAAAATCCTCTCCTCTCCTCTCCTCTCCTCTCCTCTCCTCTCCTC
>VWZD01000018.1:12305-41917 GCA_013396695.1 Sakesphorus luctuosus | reverse complement strand
CTCCCCTCCCCTCCCCTCCCTTCTCCTTTTCTAAATGAAAAAGTTCACTTAGAAAGCAGAAAGATATATATGAGAGGGTATTACTCTATGGGTTTAGGATTTTTTGTTTAGAAAAAAATATACAGAGCTTCATATGATACTGTGTTGTCTTAATGTTATAGGCCCATTCACAGTGACTTAACAAAAACTAACTTAAACCTGCTGTGCCATCTGCAGACAGTGCTGGGAACGGCACCCTCTCCCCACTGCAACATGTTCAAGGCTGCACTGAGCACTATACACACAAACACGCAGCAACTGGAGCAGTACCACTCCTCTTTTGTCTGGATAAAACCTGCTTTGCTTTTCTTTTCTCATTCTTTATTTTCCATATATTTTGGAAATTATCCCTGGCAAGACTTTCACACCCTGACTGTGGAGGAGCAATCATGATTTTGTTAGACACATTAGTGCCTGTAGCACCAGTGTGACTAAACACACCAGTGACTGGGCTTCCTGGACTGTATCTCAAAGCAAAGGAGATATGTAACGTCACAGAAGCTTTTTTTTTCCACTCATATTTTTGCAGTTACCAAAAGACATACAATACACTATGAAAACTTTACATGTTGATCATTCCTTCTGCAGTGACATAGGAAAAAAAGTCAAAGAATCTCTGTTCTCTGCTTGTCTAAGTCTGGTATTTGAGTGTCAGGCTTTGCCCATGTCCCACTGTTTTCAGAGATGTATTGCTGCATCCTGAAAGGCTGCTGTTGTTTGAATGCAGTTCCAAAACTTTACATTCTCCTTGGTAGATGCTTCCTACCAAAGACTGTAGCTCTTTCTGTGTATCCAAAAATATTTCAAGAATCTTCACATTTTCTTCAACTGTCATGGCCTTTGTGAACAAGAGTGTGGAAACACCTCTCATACAGATTTCAAACACCCTGGGCTCCACTGCAGTGACTGCATATGTGATATCCAATGTGTGATATCAGGTACAAGAATCAAACAAAACAGAGATCTTTCTTTCAGCACTCTTCCCTTTGAAACCAATGGCAATATCCAAGAATGTTGGCTGATGAGTGCTTAAAAACTGCTAATCTTTAGGTTAAAATCATATGTGATGTGTAAAAATTATCTGTTTGTAATACCACTTTTGAAATATTTGTTATTAACCACTAGCAAAGTTTGATAAGAAGCATTTTCTCCTGTAACTAGGGAACTCTGGAAGATCAGATCATCCAAGCCAACCCACTGCTGGAGGCCTTTGGCAATGCCAAGACTGTGAGGAATGACAACTCCTCACGCTTTGTGAGTTCATTTCAGATTTTTTGGGATGCAGACATATCATACAAGTCTCATTCATTGATTGTCATAACCAATGGGTTGATCTGCACTGCTTGATAGGGAAAATTCATCCGGATTCACTTTGGAGCAACTGGCAAGCTGGCTTCTGCGGATATTGAAACCTGTGAGTTAGAGCAAGTCCATGCAAGCAGAACCTGTGCACTTACAATCCCAAATTTATCAGGAGACTAATGGCACCTCTCTTTTGGTTAGATCTCTTGGAGAAATCCAGAGTGACTTTTCAGCTGGCCAGTGAAAGGAGCTATCATATTTTTTACCAGATAATGTCCAATAAGAAACCGGAGCTCATTGGTGAGTGCCAGCAGTACTGGGCTTGGCTCAGTGCATGCTTTCTCTTTCCGCTGTGACCTGTTTCAGTGCCACTAAAGATGCCCCATATACCTGCAGATCTCCTCCTTATCTCCACCAATCCTTATGACTTCCCCTACGTGAGCCAAGGAGAAGTCACAGTTGCCAGTATTGATGACAGTGAGGAGCTGCTGGCAACAGATGTGAGTTCAGCTGAGCACAAGTGGGTCCTGGCCAGCCCTGGCTCAGTGCCCACATCCCAGTGCCACAGGACTGGGACGGTGCTGCACAGGCTTGGCACAGGCAGGGACAGAAACCCCACCTGCATCTTGTGCTTCAGCCTTTGTGCTTTCACAACTTGCCCATTGCCTCTGCAGAGCGCTGTAGACATCCTGGGCTTCAGCCCTGATGAGAAGGTGGGGATGTACAAGCTGACAGGGGCCGTCATGCACTATGGGAATATGAAATTCAAGCAGAAGCAGCGGGAGGAGCAGGCGGAGCCAGACAGCACAGAAGGTAGAGCTGACTGCAGAGTTTGCTTGTGACCTGCACCAGGAGCTAGTAACACAGTCTCATAAATTGCCCAACACTTCTGAAAATAATTTTCCTTTCCAGAAACTAATTTTTTTTATGTTTGTTGCAAGCTCCACAAAGTCAAATATTTAATTCATGCTCTACAAGAAAACAGAAAGACGTAAAGCTTAAGTATTGCTGCAGGCCTCCAGGAATGGAACAGGAGCATGTTGCAGCTGAGACACTGCCTTGGGGGCAGGGGGAATATTCTCCATGGGACTGGAGAGGCCCATCTCTTGATAATAGGTGCATCTGAGTAGCACCAAAAGTAGGCTTTTTGAAACAGAAACATTGTAGAGTAGCAGGACACCTTTCTTTGTCTCTTTTGAACTCATTTGCTGTTTCTGATCCTAGTGGCTGACAAAGCTGCCTACCTGATGGGTCTGAATTCTGCTGATTTGCTCAAGGCTTTATGCTATCCCAGGGTGAAAGTTGGGAACGAATATGTAACTAAAGGACAAAATGTCCAACAGGTACATAAACACCTGATCAGCTTTTCAATTTTTTCACATAGTTCTTTCAACTTTAAAGCTAATTCAACATTCATTACTGCCATGGCTGTGCTTCTTACAGGTATACAATTCAGTGGGTGCATTGGCTAAATCAGTCTATGAGAAGATGTTCCTGTGGATGGTTGTTCGTATCAACCAACAGCTGGATACGAAGCTGCCAAGGCAGCACTTTGTTGGGGTCTTAGACATTGCTGGCTTTGAGATCTTTGACGTGAGTTACCATAGGTACACTTGCTCATTAAGGACTGCTTGAAACTCACTGGCATTTTTTTTTTGTATTTTGAATTTGCAGTTCAACAGCCTGGAGCAGCTGTGCATCAACTTCACCAATGAGAAACTGCAACAATTCTTCAACCACCACATGTTCGTGCTGGAGCAGGAGGAGTACAAGAAGGAGGGAATTGAATGGGAGTTCATTGACTTTGGCATGGACCTGGCTGCCTGCATTGAGCTCATTGAGAAGGTAGAAGAAATCCTTTTCATTTTAGGAGAGCAAATTTCTTTTATGATCATTTATTTCAGTCAAGTAATTCTTGATAAATTGACACATTACTGTTGAATTACCCTCTCACATCAAAAAGCTTATAAAACCAAAGCTTTTGGAGTAGGAAGCTGCCCCTTCACAATGATTTCCTGAACAACATGGTTGAGGTGGAATGGAGAGGGGCTACACAATGTTAATTTGGTGCCTTTATTGACTGCCTTTAACAGTAAGGTGAACCTGAACCTCAACTCTGTGCAGTAATAGCTCTGTTCCTCACCCCTTATTTTCTTTATGTATTCGTATTTCCCCCAGCCCATGGGCATCTTCTCCATCCTGGAAGAGGAGTGCATGTTCCCCAAGGCAACTGACACCTCTTTCAAGAACAAGCTCTATGACCAGCACCTGGGCAAGTCCAACAACTTCCAGAAACCCAAGCCAGTCAAAGGCAAGGCTGAGGCTCACTTCTCCCTGGTGCACTATGCTGGCACAGTGGACTACAACATCTCTGGGTGGCTTGACAAGAACAAGGACCCCCTGAATGAAACTGTTGTGGGGCTATACCAGAAATCATCCTTGAAGCTGCTGTCCTTCCTTTTTTCCAACTATGCTGGTGCAGAAACAAGTAAGAGCTTGTTTGGTGATGACCAATAAGGCAAGAATCAACTAAACTCTATTCCTGCTTCTCCTCTCTTGGTATATACCACAGGCTACTATCCCCTAATGTGGCCTTGCTCTTTTGTGCATCCAAATATGCCAAAAGTGATACCAACTGTGGTGCAGAGAAGCAAAGAGCAGCAAGTTTGAACCCAAGTGACAGGAGGTGTATATTTTCCGACTGTGTTGTGAATCACATCATGTTCACTCGGCCACTAGGCAGGTGCCAAATACACATGCAGATTGCAAGCACTTTATAATCTTTGGAAACAGAGTTTTGTTTCTTGAGGTGAACTGGAAGAACTAAAAGGAGCCTATGGAACTATTTCATATCCAGCTGAGCAATCTTGGCTTTGTGAGGGAAAATGAGGGAGATGGGGAATATAATTTAGAAGTCCTCTATGGACATCAGAAAGCAGTGCTATCTCTTGCCTTTTTGTTTTGTTTTGAAGACCATTGAGTCAGACAGTCAGTAGGTCTGCCTTACCAAAAATGGCCACCCAGATTTCTACACAAACCCCAAAACAATATTCTGGCAACTTGGATACTGGGCAAAAAGCAGTGGCAGTGTACAGCAGTCATTCATCAGGCACATGTACAGCAGGGTTTGGGGCTCAAGAGAACAGTGCATGAGGAGTTCCCTGGGATCAGCTTGGCTGACACAGCGTGTCTGAGCAAGCCCATAGGAGATACTGGGCATGGGTCAGCTGTGAACCTCACAGGTGTGATCAGTATCAGGAAGACAAGAACAAAGGTTGTAGAGATAAAATTTTGGACAAGGTTGAAATTTAGAGCACAAAGACTCCATTTGTTTCAATTTAATTGGCTTAAAGGGTGTAGCAAATATGGAAAGACAGTGAGCTGCTTGGACTTGTGTTCCTGAGACTATGGTTTGCTTCCTGTCTCGGGGCTGCCATAACTCAGAATAGAGCTGCATTCTTCATCTGGAACATTGGATTACATGAGTTTTCTAAAGACTTCACTGCGCTGATAAATGAATGTCCACTGCTGAGTCACATTCTTGTAGTCTTCCACTTAATAAAAAAAAAATTAATTGAGGCTATGGGTAATAGTAAAAGCAATGTGACCATTAGTACACAGTACAATGTTAGGAAGCCTATGTCAGGCTACACTATTCCATACCAGCAAAGCCATATACACTGTGTCACAAGCTAAATCTTGTACTTGAGACCAAATACACCGTACACTGAACAACTAGGTAGCATTCATTCACTAAACTCTCATGCAGCACTGTGTCAGCATTCAAAATTAAGTATTTTATTAGACAGGAAGGTGAGGCCTGCAAAACATATTACTTATTCTAATTGTTCCTCTCCCATCTGCTTTTTCCAAGGTGATAGTGCTGGTGGTGGCAAGAAAGGTGCTAAGAAGAAGGGGGGTTCTTTCCAGACAGTGTCTGCTGTGTTCAGAGTATGTTAATTTCTTTTTACATGAACCATGCTTCCACAAAATGATGTGAGGGCTGGAAAACCTGTCCTATAAAGAAAGTTGAAAGAGTTGAGGTTCCTCAGACTAGGGAGAATTCCAGGGGCACCTTATTCTGGCTTTTCAACATATAAAGGGGCTTTTCAAAAATGCAGAGAAAGACTTTACTGGGGCCCATAGTGACAAGACAAAAGACAGTGATTTTAAACTGGAAGACGCTTTACATAGGATAGAAGGGAGAAATTTTTTTACTGTCAGGGTGGGCAGGCCCTGGCACAGGGTGCCCAGAGAAGCTGTGGCTGCCCCATCCTTTGAAGTGTCCAAGGCCAGGTTGGATGGGGCTTGGAGCAACCTGGGCTGGTGGAAGGTGTCCCTGCTTTTAACAGTGATGTTGGGCTTCATTACCTTCAAGGGCCCCTTCCAATCCAAATTATTCAGTGATTCTATAACTCCCTGACATTTGAATAAGAATGCAAAATCTTCATAGCTGGAAGTTGAAACCCTTGTTTTCTCCTATCACAGGAAAATCTAAACAAGTTGATGACTAACCTGCGAAGCACCCATCCTCACTTTGTGCGTTGCCTGATTCCTAATGAGACCAAGACACCTGGTAAGTCTGTCATTATACTTTGAAACATCAGACTCATGGGAATTGGCCTGCTTAGCTTCCAAACCAATTTCTGAACCCTTTGCACATAAAGTCCTTCTGGGGGTTATTCTGCAGGACAGTAACTAAGTGAACTTTCTTGTGTTATCTACCATGACTGTAAAATTTTGAGCATTATATGGTCCACAAAACTTACCCATCTTTATTTAGCGTGTGTACAGTAGTGAAGGTGATAAAGATCATCTTGATTACAGCAGATGAAATAGTCTATTGTAGGCAACAGTATTAGAAAATCCCTAACAAATGCCTAGTTTAAGGGGCCACTGTATCATTCAGAACTGTTGGGTTCAGCCCAAGACCACTTACTAGTTCCCAGTTATTCAGTGCTAGGATCTGATTCACTGAGCTGGAGAACTGTCAAAGAAATTGTATGTCATTTGTAGAATTCCATGTACAAGCTGCTGTGTGCTGCTAGCACTTGGAAAGCATTTTGATAAAAAGTTACTTTTTTAAAAAACTAAATATTAAACTCTCACTGAGAGTTTAGTCTCTGAGAACTGTCAAGTTTGGGAATGTTGTCATGTGGTCAATAAACTGAAATACTTACTCTTTTGTTTGCCAGGGTGGGTTGTCTAATCATTACAAGACCTGATAGTGGTAGGATGATAAGGTAGATACTGTCAGAATAAAGTGGATGCAACAGGAATACCAAGAAACAGGAGCTTAGCATTTGCTCAGGAAACAAAAGATGAATTTGAGGATTTTCTACCTTTCTCATTTATGTCCCTCTGTATAAACCTGAAGACCACAAGCAGGGTTTAAGCAACACAGATGTGTACCATTCACATTCCATCTATTCATACAAACTCCTTCTCTATTCAGAGGAGAGAAGCTGGCCTTCCAAATTGACATTTTAAGGTATGACTCATCTGGCTCGTTATATACATCTGCCTTAGAATGAGATGAATCAAATCCTAGAAGAAACTGTTTCACTCCACTGACTATAAATGAAGCCCAAATGGAAATGTCCACACTTCATATCCAAAAGTGAAGAAAGAGGAATCCCACTGTGGTCTTGACAGTGAAGAAGATGCAAGGAGGGAATTAAGAAAACTGGCCAAAATAGAAAAGCATGTTTGAATGGATGATGTTGCCAGATATGCCGGTCATTTTAATGTGGGGTTGGTTGTTTTGGCAGATGTGACTCAAAGGGAATCTTGACTTTTGCCTTTTAAAAGAAAAGTAGTACAGCGTAAGTCAAATTAGGGATGGTGACATGAAGAAAGGAAAACTGGACATCATTTTGTTTTAGCTGGTTTTAGGCTGCTTATGATTGACTTTTCTAACTACTTCTTTGGGTAAACCTTTATTGATTGCACTGAAAAGATTAAGGATATGGACCATTCTGTATTAATGAATGGCTCTAGCAGCAGATGAGAATTTCTACATAACAAAGCGATTCCAAGAGTTTGATTCCACCAGCTGTACTTTGTAATATTTGGGGATAAGGCTTAGTCATGTACTTGATTATTATATCCAATAGATATTTTAGCAGGAGGAACTCTATTCCATTTTTATTCAACTGTCCTCCACAGAAAGAATAAGAGCTTTAAGTAACCTGCTTCTCCACTCCTGTGCAGTAATGTTACAGAACATGAAGAGCCAATTGTCTGGATGGCACTACATTGCACAGTGCTACCTTTGATTACATCCAGTGACGAGGCTGATGCTGCTGAAAATTGTTCAGCTGGTCTCCTAAAGCGCTGATGTGCCACTTCCCAGAAATGTTTCTTTATGCCTTCTCACAGGCACTGGTAGCCCTCACATTCTTAGTGAAGTTCACTGAAGAAACTTTCTGCAACTTGTATACATTGAAGGCACATTCTGTCTGCAGTTCCTGCACTTTTAGCCAAGAGCTGCTTGAATTTCTTTAAAAAAGGGGGAGATTATTCTGGAATGCTAATACGTATGATGATTCTTTGGAAGAAAAAGGGAATTATAATGGATATATTTTGTTTAAGGTGAAATGGACCATTACCTGGTGATGCATCAGCTACGGTGCAATGGGGTTCTAGAAGGCATCCGAATTTGCAGGAAGGGGTTTCCAAGCAGAATCCTTTATGCAGACTTTAAGCAACGGTAGGTATTCAGTTACTACTGTCTGTTAAGATAAGGCCTCAGAAAACACACAGCTCAAGAGACATCATGGGAAGGACACCCTCTGAATCAGACTAGATTAGAGGCATTGGAGGCAAGTAAGTTCTTAATACTCTCTGGAGTCACTCCACTGTTTCCCTCTCTGACCAGACCAGAGATTTCTTGATACGTCAGAACCAGTATCATTTCTAAACTGAAATTAAAGCTCAATGATTCAAAGAGATGCAAAACACTTGCAGCATAATGAATAAACTGACACCATAGACTGATTTTACATATTCCTTTTCAAGGTAGACTTGAAATTAAGAAGTGCTCCCATGTAGAGTTACACATTCACATTGATGTATCTGAAGAAACCCCTTTAGAAGGATTAGGTCCTGTCCGTGACACAGGATTACCTTAATCATTGTTACCTTGCAAATTGCTAAAATTGCCATTAGCATTTGCAGAACAATACCATGTCATTTTCAGTTTCTTCAAGGATTCATGGGTATCACTTGTAGAGACTGAGCTATGCAAGATCTGCAATCCCTTTGCAATATAGCTGCTTTTTGTCAATGGTTTTTTAATTCATCTTCAACTCTAATTTGAGTAGCATTCCTCTGATCAATGAAACAAGTTGAGAAGAGGTTGACAGGTTCTCACTAATTTCTTCCTAATTCCTGAATCTGCAGACACTCTTAAGGATGTGCCTTAATTTTGTATGTAACAGCACACTGTTGTTACATAACCAACAGATTCTTCTATAGATATGTCCCTTTTTCCTCATACTCTGTTCAGCCAGCCTACACTGTCTAGATTTCAGATCTATTCAGCTGCTTTGAGATAGCTCAGTTTCCACATATTTCATGATATACAATGGATCATATTTTTCTCACCCTATTTGCAACCAGTTCTTGCAACATGTCTCATTATAGGTACAAGATCCTTAACGCCTCAGCCATTCCAGAAGGCCAATTCATTGACAGCAAAAAGGCTTCAGAAAAGCTTCTTTCCTCCATTGACGTTGACCACAACCAATACAAATTTGGCCACACCAAGGTAAAGCCCTTGTGAGAGTGTAGGTATAATTAATGGCAAAATATTTAATTTGTTGGAAGTTATTCTTGCATACAAAGTCAGCCTTCGTGACGATTATAAACAAAGTACACCACAAGCAAGAAGGAGTACAGAAAACTTGTTCTTATTTGAGGGGTAGTACTGCCAGCCCTGGGAACATCACACTACCAGCATAATCCAGCATGGCTGCAACTACATTTTCTGTTGCCCCTTTCTCCTGCCAGTTGAACACATTTATATCAGTGTACATTAGACAGGCTCAGACAAGTTTGGACAGTCATACTTTTCAGGGAATTTAGGCATGCAAAGCCTATCTTCCATATCCAAAGCAATGTTAGGTGAGACACAGATACTCTGGTCAGCACAACCAAGGCAGTGCTATCTCTGGACACAAATCCAAACACATCCACTAATGAACAGATACAGAATCATGGAATGGTTTGGGTTGGAAGGGACCTTAAAGGTCATCTCGTTCCACCCCTCTGCCATGGGCAGGGACACCTTCCACTGTGCCAGGTTGCTCCATGCCCCATCCAACCTGGCCTTGGACACTTCCAGGGATGGAGCAGCCACAGCTTCCCTGGGCAACCTGTGTCAGTGTTTCACAATGCTCATGGGAAAGAATTTCTTCCTAATATCTAATCTAAAGCTACTCTCTTTCAGTCTAAAGCTATTCCTCCAGCTCTGTCACTCCAGACCCTTGTAAAAAGTCCTCATCTATTTTATAGGCTCCCTTCATGTCCTGTAAAGGCACAATTAGGTCACCCAGAGCCTTCTCTTTTCTGAGCTTAACAATCCCAATTCTCTCAGCCTTTCCTCACAGCAGAGCTGCTCCATCCCTCTGATCAATTTTGACATGCTCCAACAGCTCCATGTCCTTCCTATCCTGGGATCCCAGGGCTGGAGGCAGCTCTGCAGGTGTGGTCTCACCTGAGGGGGTAGAATTTCCCCCCTCTCCTGCTGCCCATGCTGTGGGGTCAGCCCAGCACACAGGGGGTTTGTCCAGCCTCACCCACCAGCATCACCAAGTCCTTCTCCCCAGGGCTGCTCTGAATATGTTCATTCTCCAAGCCTGGGCTGATCCTGGGGCTGCTCCAACCCAGGTGCAGCAGAAGCAGTTGATCCTGTTAGACTGCATGAAATTCCCATAGGCCACTGTTGAGCTTGTTCAGGTCCCTCTGGACGGCATCATCATCTGTGCATCTCAAGCCATTCTAAGGAAGTTACAGGCCTGAGATAGAAGGGTAGAACACAGCAAAGAGACAGAGTAGGACATAGTAGTAAGTTGAAAGTCAACTCATTGAGTTAATAACTATTGATGAGCTAGATTTTCTTGACCTACACTGGAGCAGGCACCAAATAACACTGCAATAATGTGATTAGATCACACAGAGTGACTTACCATGAATCACAGCAACACTAAGCAGTTGAATACTGACAAAATTTCACTAGCTGTTAAACCCTTACCCTGCAGCCATTTTTCCAAAACTGCCTTGTACTGCCCTGCATCAGCTGTCAATGACCGTGTATCTGCCTAAGCCTCAAACCATTTGACCCTCTTTTATGTTCTAGGTGTTCTTCAAGGCAGGTCTCCTGGGACTCCTAGAAGAGATGAGAGATGAGAAACTTGTGAGCCTCATTACTCATACCCAAGCCATGTGCAGAGGGTTCCTCATGAGAACTGAATTTAAAAAGATGAATGCAAGAAGGTAATATAAGAAAACACTAACTGTACTGCATCAGACCAAAGGTCCATCAATGCAGGGTATTGTCTTAGACAAAAAACTGTCCTTGGGAAAGAGCCTTAGAAAGGGGGAACAAACAAGTACAAACTAACAGCTTCCGCACAACAGCTTCACAAATTCTAGCAGTGACTATTTAGGAATTGGATCATGCAGTTGGACTGTGATACTTAGTATTTAACAAGGAACCTTTTTCCAGAAATGCACTCACTGTTTCCAGCCTTTAAAGAACCCTGTGACAGAGACAGACAACTGAACAAGGCTCAGGTTTGTCTGTTTTGAACGTCTCATCGTTTCATTGGATTTTTGTAAGGAATGACATAAAATCGCTCTCTGCTCTCCCTTTCTTTAATTTCCTTTCTTGGCTCCATCATCTAAGATGAACAATTCGAGCTTGTACAGAGAATGTACTCCATACTTTCAACTATTCCACATCCCCTTCAGCTCTCTCCCTTTGAAATGGGATGAACTATGCAAAATTTAGAGTGCAGGAGTGACAGCACTGGGCAAGCCAAGCAAACTTTCTCAAATGTTGTTGACAAGTGAAAGCTTTAGCAGGAGCAAGGCTTGCATAAAGGACACTTTGCCAACCAGCTGCTTTTATTTGTAATACTGTGCAGCATATATTTAGTTCAGGTGCTCCCTGAGCCACACATAGTTTATAAGAATGTAATAACTCTTACTGGATTTCTCTTCAAAGAATTGTCTAATCTCCCTTTGAACTATGGATGTGGAGAGAAGGAGAGATTTTTGACTTGAGGAAAAGGGCTTTTAGAATAACAGACAGAGTTTTTAGGGCCTCCTAACACATGCAGTTTGTTCTGTGAGAAAGAGACTAGCAACTTGCAAAACAAGGGATAAGAAGGTTTCAAGTCAGTCTGCTCATGGCAAAAGAATCTTGAGAGATAACGTGGTCATAGCAATGGTGCTAAAAGTGTCAGCCAATTAAAGCTGTGATGAGTTTGATGGATGCTGTGGTTCAGCCTGTGGGATGGAGCTATGGCTGGGAATAAGGAAAAGGATATATTCTGTAATTAGAAGTTAGAGGAGAAGTTTTTACCTGTCTTTTTTCTCTCCATGGAGTTCTTGAATAGAACTGTCTTTGAGTTTGACACCTGTAAGCTGTAGCCTAATTAATCTTTTCCTGTCTTCAAGATTTTCTACGAGCTCTCACAACCACATGCTTACATATGAGCATCAACAACATCCACTCACATTCAATACCACAAAAAAATTTCCTTTTTTTTTTTTCCCCAAAAAGCATCTAGCCATTGCTTCCACAATTAACAGTAACTGCCAGATTTGTAATCTCAGCAACAGGACATCAAGCATGTCAGTTTTCACCCTGGTATTTACCTGCCCACATGCATTTTCCTTGAGACTGGGGAAAGTTTCAGAAATTCACAGTCAATATGCCAGAGAAGTCTGCCTGGTTTGGAGTATTTCTCCCTCATATATCCAGACATAGTTATCATTCAAACTACTGAACCAGCTATTCTGCAATAAGGGACTGGAAATGACTCTTCAATAACAGCAAGGGAAATGAGGGGAAAAAGTCTTATGCAAAAGTTCTTTGTGGTAAATGCTGATTCTGTGTGACAAATAATGAGAATATGTTTCCAGCTCAAGTCTCACCAACCTCTCAAACTGTTTTATGTGTTTTCAGAGAATCCATTTATATTATCCAGTACAACATTCGTGCATTCATGAATGTCAAGCACTGGCCCTGGATGAAGCTGTACTTCAAGATCAAGCCCTTGCTGAAGAGTGCAGAGTCTGAGAAGGAGATGGCCAACATGAAGGAGGAGTTTGAGAAAACCAAGGAAGAGCTTGCAAAGTCTGAGGCAAAAAGGAAAGAACTGGAGGAGAAAATGGTGACCCTGTTGCAAGAGAAAAATGACCTGCAGCTTCAAGTTCAATCTGTGAGTAACCTCCATTTTCAGATTCACCCCATTTCCTCTCATTCTGCTGCCCTTTCCCTTTTCCTTTGTCCTTCATAAACAGGCATGTAACCAGAGCAGAGCCTCCATTGCTTTGTATCTGGTCCTGTCACTGACACATAAGCAAAGTGAGTACAAAGCAGACACATTCACATCAGTAGGAATACAGGAAGTTCCAAGTAGACTCCCAGGTAAACCCACTTCACCATTAAGCAATCATCAGTGGAAGACTCAGATGTCCCATGGTATATACAATGTGCTCCTCACAGTGGTGTCTGATTTTGGATGAAATATAGGCACTTTCCACATCTGCTGATCTTTACATCTTTACCTGCTCCATACGGAGCCAGGACAGGGGTGCTTTATACTGTGGAAACTGCTTTTCTCTGGAGTATTGCTTAATAGAGACTGAAACTGCACCTGTCAGGTTCTAAAAGGCAAAGGCAGTCTGGTGCAAGTGGACCTGTCACTTGCTGCCATGTGCTTTTGAATCAGTTGAGTTTCAACTAGATTCCTGTATTGTTTCATGAGACTTTTACCTGTGTCTGCTGAACATTAGATTCAGTATCTGAATCCTTCAGAACTTAACCTCGCCCATTTTTCTGAGTTTCTTTTTACTATTCATGATACTTAATGTTCTGTTCTCCCAAACCCACCTAGTTTCCAAGCATTTGGGACTTCAATTTAGCCCTTTAATTCCTAGAATTGATGAGGTTGGAAAAGACCTCTAAGATCATCAGGTAAATCCATCAACAGTAAGTCCAGCACACTGTCATGTTCACTGGTAAACAATGTCCCTAAGTGTCACATCTACACATGTTTTTAACACCTCCAGGAATGGTAATTCCCCTGCTTCCCTGGGCAGTCTGTCCCAACGCCTGGCCACCCTTTCAGTGAAGAAATTCTTCCTAAGATCCAATCTGAACCTTCCCTGGTGAAACTTGAGGCTTGCTTCCTCTTGTCCTGTCACTTGGGAGAAGAGACCAACTTGTACCTGGCTATCCCCTCCTGGCAGGGAGTTGCAGAGAGTGAAAAGGCCCCCTCTGAGCCTCCTTTTCTCCAGGCTGAGCCCCTCCAGCTCCCTCAGCTGCTCCTGTTCCTCCAGCCCCTTCTCAGCTCCATTCCCTTCCCTGGGCATGCTCCAGCCCCTCAATGCCTCATTTGTGCTGAGGGGCCCAAAAACTGACCCCAGGATTGAGGTGCCTCACCAGTGCCCAGCACAGGGAATGGTCACTGCCGTGGCCCTGTTGGCCACACTGTTACTGACACAAGCCTGGTGCCCTTGGCTTTCATGCCCAACTGGGAATACCTGGGCTCATGTTCAGCTGCTGTCACCAGCACCTCCAGGTCCTTTTCAGCTTTCCAGCCCCTCTGCCCCCAGCGTGGATCACAACATGGGTTGTTGTGACCCAACAACAGGATCTGACACTTGGCCTTGTTGAAACTCCCACTGTTGCCTTGGCCCATCAATCCAGCCTGTCAAGATCTCTCTGCAGAGCTCTCCTGCCCTCCAGCAGATCAACACTTTCACACAACTTGATACCATCTGTGAATTTGCTGAAGGTGTCCTTGATCCCCTCTGTTGCCCTAGGAAACAGCAGATACCTCTTCTAGTATTCTGCCTAGAATACATCAAAGTAGCATTAATTTAGACAAAAATTTATCTGTTAATCCTGTGTCACAAAATGTTAGCTATAGTAAAAGTTCAGGCTACAGTTTAGGTGGAGCTTGACCTTGTCTTGGCTGAGAGAGAGATTAGAGAACGATGGGAACCAGGTTAGCCTCACATAATTAAGCTGGGGAGAGACGGTCTGACCTGTATCATTAGAGTTGAAGGAGCTTATTTAAGACAGAATTACCTACTGTTCTGTGAAAGATGACTTTGAAATGCTGGCTGTTTTACAAATCCACATCTAAGATCACGCTTCCATGATCTTGCACTTTGCTGCCCAACTATTTATCTCACTGATTCCTTGCAAGCTCCTTGAAATGACTGAACCCTGAGAGGTACTGTAGTCAAATCATCTGATCAGCTAAAAGGAAGTGTCTCTTGGGATTATGGTCCACTTTCCTAGGCATGGCTGAAAAGGACAATTTATTCATGATTGAAACACATGGATTACTGTGATTTGCATAGAAAATCCTGCCCTGACTTGTGCAATCAGTTTTCTGGATAGGGCACTTGAACTACATATATTGTCTTTTGTAATTTTTATTATAAATACAATGAGCCTTTAATATGTTCTGACAGGAGAGTGAAAATCTAGCTGATGCTGAAGAGAGATGTGAAGGACTCATTAAAAGTAAAATTCAGCTGGAAGCTAAAATTAAAGAACTAAATGAAAGATTGGAGGATGAAGAGGAGACAAATGCGGAACTGACAGCAAAAAAGAGGAAACTTGAAGATGAGTGCTCTGAGCTGAAGAAAGATATTGATGACCTTGAAATGACTCTGGCCAAAGTGGAAAAGGAGAAGCACGCAACAGAGAATAAGGTGACAGAGGAATTGGGGAATTATTCTTCCCCAGACAGTTTTCCCAGACAGTTGTCAGTTTTGTGGAAAGTTGCAGTCATTCTTAAGTGCTCTGAAAAGAACTGAGGTGTGCCCAAGACATGGGGGACAGGTATTTTCACTTAATCAGCTGCCAGAATATTTTCTGTTAAAATTTTAACTTCCTCTTATGAACAATATATTTTCTTTGACAGTTCAAAAATAGTTAAGAGGTTATTATGGTGCTTTATAATAAATCTTAATCTTTGTCTATTTGCAGTCTTAAGAAACCAGTACATTTGTGTCTCTTGTGGACATTGGAGGGCTATTGTGAGCAACTCAACACAGAGCAGCTATGTTGGTCCTTTCTCACATGCATTGAGAACTGATTTTACAAATGTTAAATGTTATCTTATGATTCTTCTGTGTTTAAGAGGTCCAGGTCTCAGTCAGGATGGACATCCTTCCCTTCCATTGACCTGATGATACAATGAGTGCTCTTCCTGACTTGTAAAGTTCAGACTGTCAGTGTAGCAAGGAGGGTCTATGCCCGGTGGTCATTAACTCATTTATCTCCCAGGAAACACACATGTACATCTCAACAATCAATATGAAAAAAAACCAGAATTGAGAGACAAATGTTAGAATTCAAAAGTCCGTGTGTGTGGGGACAGTATTCAGTCCTGCTGTAGACAGTGCTGGCTGGGCTGTAGCTGTAATGTTGAGGTTCACTCCACTCTGAGAGCAATACTGGATCTTGTTTGCAATTACAGACATGTTGGATACTACAATTCTAATGCTTACAGGAGATCTAGCTGGAGCTGGGTATCAGGATGAGAGAGTGTCCTATAGGATATCAGGGCCATATACACACTTAGCAATATAGACTGTCAGGCTTTCCCATTTGAGTGCAACAAATGGACAGCAAGGGTCAGGCAGCCTGATACGCAGGCCTGATGCATTTGAGATAAGGTTGCTGACATGCAGTGCTCGATTGAAATACAAGGAGTAAGTTTCCAAGACAAAGCTAGTAGAGCCACTATGTCTGGCCGTCCAGTTAGAAGCCCCTCTCCTCAACATATGATTGCTTGTCCCACAGGAATAGGAGTTTCCGTCATGTTTCTTTCACTTTTATGGAAAACTTAACATATCTTTGGCTGTGTTTGACACTTGGTCATATCTTTTTAAAGAACCTGACTTGCTGAGAATTTAGGGCCATTTTGATAGAAAATATATCACATGGAGAAAAGACATTTTTTGAGCGAGAGCAATTCAGGAGGCTTTTGTAATTCCCAGTGGGAAAAGCTTGCAGGGGCAAGTGAAGATCTAGCCCATATTCCACTATAGAATTCAGTAGGATAGGGCTGGGGATCAAAACCAACTAAAGCAAGAATTCCTACATGCAGGACAGGGAGGTGAGACTCTCAGTCATGACACTTGCTGCTGCTCTTATCTCAATCAATATAAACATTCTGTGGAGAGTATTTTGACTTCATCCATTCAAGAGTGCAAGGATGCACTCACTGTGTTCTCAGTCTATTTCTCAAGGCACTCCCTCATAGAATGGATGCTGGCTGTCTGACAGGTTAAGAATCTTACAGAAGAGATGGCAGCTCTGGATGAAAATATTTCTAAACTCACTAAGGAGAAAAAGGCCCTGCAGGAAGCTCACCAGCAGACGCTGGACGACTTGCAAGTTGAGGAAGACAAAGTCAGCACACTCACCAAAGCCAAGACCAAATTGGAGCAGCAAGTAGATGATGTAAGTGAAAGGTTTTGGGTTGTGTATGTAGATGCTCTGATAGATTAGAAGAGACTAGAAATCTGTAGTTGGGAATATAAGCAACACCAAAAGTAGCTGAGCCAGCTCTAATAATTTCAGCTAATAAATCATTGCTAATTGACAGGGAATTGTGGAATGCAGTACATCTTTCATGTTCATCACTGGGTATTTCAGCATTGTAGACTTTTGTGACCTGATTTAAACCATTAGCTGGAGCAGAACACCTGTGACAGGTTGCAAGTTGCTGCACAGTTATTTGTGTGTGCCTATACTCCAGAAAGTTATGAATACTTATTTAGCAGTCTATATACTAGAGAGCGCAGCCACCGGAAAATTTTAATTTCTGTTTTTTATAAAAACTTGTATTTCAACTGTGCACAAGCCAAGCTGTGGACAGCTTAATGACTGAAACCAAATCACCATGGCAGCTCTGATCTCACAGTGAGAATGCAGCACAGTTGGAGATTATCTGATTTTTTCTCTATGCATCAATTTCCAACTTAGTTGGATTTTTAAAACAAGAATAGTTACTTTCAATGTAAAATTTATGTGTTTCAAAGTATGTTCCATATGTTTTAGCTTGAAGCATCACTGGAACAAGAGAAAAAACTGCGAATGGACCTTGAGAGAGCAAAGAGAAAACTGGAGGGTGATCTGAAAATGTCTCACGATTCCATCATGGATCTGGAAAATGACAAGCAACAGATGGATGAGAGGCTAAAAAAGTATTGCACTGACTTCTTATGCTCTAAATCCTGAAATTCAGGATTTATCTTAACTGTATTGAATTTGCCTTCTTGTTCTTTAACAGAAAGGATTTCGAAATTAGCCAGTTGCAAAGTAAAATTGAAGATGAGCAGGCTCAAAGTTCTCAGCTGCAAAAGAAAATTAAGGAGCTTCAGGTAAAGTCTAAAGAGTTATTAATATCTTTAGTAGTAAGAACAAGTTTCTTAGAATTAATTGATATTTATTCTTAGACCATTCTACAAAAATATTTTCCCTCACATGAATAAGCACAGATTTGGGAACCTCTGTATGCTGTTCCCATCTCAGGGTACTTTTACAGTAACTTTGGCCTCAAATCATACATAACTATGTAGGAAATTTTTTAGGTGAAGATTGTGGCAGGCTTTGAAAATTGCCACTGACAATCACTTTTCTAAGGAAACAATAGAATGTGACATACTGTGTCATGATCAGGACAGAGATCACCTTCTAAATGCAGAGCCAGGAAGACAGCTTTCTTCAGTGCTATTATCCCATGACTGCCCACCTTAAAGTTCCTTCCATCCTGTTTACTGATGGAGAAAGGACACTGCTTTGTTTTGGCTTGAACTTTGGAAAATTTTTAAGAAACTCACACTCCTTTACATTTTCCAAAGACACCCTCTCTGTTTCTTCAGAAAATTATAATGCTAAATTCTTCACAAAACATTGAATCTATTCTGAGCTATAACAGAAAATGACGTATCAGATTCTACATTCACTATTGTCCAAAACTGAATAATGCATGTCCTAGGACCCAAGTCAGTGAAATTTCTAATGGAGCTTCTCTTTCTATGCTTATATAAATGGATGTGAATGTTTGCTCTTTATTTCTTAATGATAACTTCAAATCAGTCCATTCAGAAGTCCTCTTTTAATTAATTAACTGTCACAGGCCCGTATTGAGGAACTGGAGGAGGAAATCGAGGCCGAGAGAACCTCTCGCGCTAAAGCAGAGAAGCACCGCGCTGACCTGTCGAGGGAGCTGGAGGAGATCAGCGAGCGCCTGGAGGAAGCGGGAGGGGCGACGGCAGCTCAGGTGGAGATGAACAAGAAGCGGGAGGCAGAGTTCCAGAAGATGCGGCGGGACCTGGAAGAGGCCACGCTGCAGCACGAAGCCACGGCTGCCGCCCTGCGGAAGAAGCACGCGGACAGCACGGCTGAGCTCGGGGAGCAGATCGACAACCTGCAACGCGTGAAGCAGAAGCTGGAGAAGGAGAAGAGCGAGCTCAAGATGGAGATTGATGACTTGGCCAGCAACATGGAGTCTGTCTCCAAAGCCAAGGTTGCTGCCCAGGAAGAATCATTTCTGGTCATTACCCTTGTTGTTCTGAACAATGAGATGAGCTGAAGGAGATGTTTTTTATCTCTTCACAGGGCAACCTGGAAAAGATGTGCCGAGCTCTTGAAGATCAGTTCAGTGAAGTCAGAACCAAAGATGACGAACATGTGCGACTAATTAATGATCTTAACATACAGAAGACACGTTTACAGACTGAGAATGGTATGTCCCTTGATGAAATGTAATAGTCCTGTGTCAAGTACTTACATATCCTGCCTGAATGCCTGTGTATTTTTTAACATGTTCATCACTCTGTGATTTGAACAAAACTGAGAATGTAGATTTCCCCCCTGGTGGCAGTCATAGAAACTCCACCCAAGGAAATATAAAACCAAAGTAAAAGAAGATTTCTCAATCAAAATGAATGTGTGGTTTTGTGGTTAGTTCATCTCCTTTCCTTTGATGCCAGCACAGCATTTTTCTTTCACAGGTTTTCCTATTGGTGGGAATGATACTTCTTCTATCCCTTCAATTTACCACAATATATCCTGTAATCACTTTCCACATGACAAGATGCTCTCATTCAATTTTTTTATGTCTCCTATCAATGTCTGAAAAAATCAACTTTTTCTCATTAGGTGAACTTACACGGCAGCTGGAGGAGAAGGAGTCTTTGATTTCTCAGTTGACTCGAGGCAAACATGCTTTCACTCAGCAGACTGAAGAGCTGAAGAGGCAACTAGAGGAAGAAAATAAGGTGACTTGCTGTCATTTGGACCAACAAATTGTAAAATAAGTAAATACCTAAAATATAAATTAGATTTCTCCTCGGAGAAAGATGGAGACATCAGAAGAGTGAAAGTTTTGAACTTTGCCTTGGAGTATAATACAGAGAAAAGACATTCGCAATTAAATGAGAAAGACAGTTTAAGTCCTTCTCATCATGATTTCTGAAGTTGAAAAACATGAGAGAAGCTAGTAAAGTCAGTGTATACCTTACTGCTACTGGAAATACCTGAGGCAAAGCAAATAGCAGCAGCCACAAAATAGGAAATAGAGTAGGAGTACTTGCACCTTGTCTGTCTGGGTTTTCTGTCTTTGCCTGAAGCGTTTGGTGCAGATGTGTTTGAGAGGTGGTGTCCCAGAAAAGATGGGCAAGTGCCTGACCTTTTTTAGCAGCATCAAGTCTGAAACACGGAGTCTCTAATGCTATTCATTTTGCTCCTTCTGTTGCTCTAGCAACTGTAGCACATGGGCAGGGAGATAAGAGGTTTTGATCAAACTGAAGTAAAAAGTCCAGTCACAAACTGATTTGTATTGCTTCAACTCCCAAGGCCAAGAACGCCCTGGCCCACGCCCTGCAGTCCGCTCGCCATGACTGTGACTTGCTCCGAGAACAATATGAGGAGGAGCAGGAAGCCAAGGGGGAGCTGCAGCGTGCCCTGTCCAAGGCCAACGGCGAAGTGGCCCAGTGGAGAACCAAATACGAGACGGACGCGATCCAGCGCACGGAGGAGCTTGAGGAGGCCAAGTATATGGGCAGGGTGGGATGGCCTGGAACAAGTAGAACAATATTTAAGTATAAATGAGTATAACTGAAGGAAACCAGAATATGCTTGTAGTGGGAGTATGCAGAGCATTGTGCTTTGTAATGTGTTAGGACTGAAAGGGGAATGAGTAGACATTTAAAGGAGCAGGTGGAGTCAAGGCTTAAGAGTGTCTACATAAGAGAATTCCAATGTGTTAACTATAGAGTTAATCATAATAGTTAAAAAATCACACTGCTAATATTGAAAGTGTATTTCTGGTCCCTCTACACATTGGTACAGTATGTAATTTGGGTATGTATTCTCCCTCCCTTCCTATGAACCCCTCTAGAGTGCTGCATCACCCCAGGCTCTCAGCACCACAGCATTCTATGTTCCTCTCTCTGCACATCTTTCCCATTCCCAACTTCTTTGTTGTCCATTTTCTGAGAAGGTCAGAATTTTCCTTTTCTTGATGGTGATTGTCTTGTTCTGCAGGAAGAAGCTGGCCCAGCGCCTGCAGGACTCAGAGGAGCAGATTGAAGCTGTCAATGCAAAGTGTGCTTCACTGGAGAAGACAAAGCAGAGGCTGCAGGGGGAAGTGGATGACCTGATGATTGATGTGGAGAGATTGAATGCTGTCTGTGCAGCATTTGATAAAAAGCAGAAGAATTTTGACAAGGTTCATTCAAAAGACTATGTCAGATCTGAACATCATTAGATATTTGATAGGCCAGGACAAATTCTGAAATCATGGAAGTTCTGCACCCACAGTAAGATAAATTGCATCTTACCCAAAGCAAAGTTATGTGATAAGGACCACATAATGGGGCATATGGGAAAGATAAAGTCACTGTGTAAGTAACTCCAGATGATAAAGTAGCCTTCTCAGAGTTTTAGGAAGCACGAAGTCTTCACAAGGGAGACTGTCAGGATCCAAATGTAGTCTTTGGTCAAGCAGACTGAGCAAGTACTCACATGCAAGATATCAAGCCCTGACTTTAGCCTGGTGCAAGTCTGACAGCCTTGTATTTGGGTGAGGAAGAGCCTCAGACTCATGTAAAGTTTCAGCCTTCATTGCCTTTACTAACATTTAAAAGAATCCACACTGCTGGACCAAGTTGTGGATGTAGCATAGCTCTCTGCCTTGGCCTAGCCTTATGTGAGCAAATTAAGTGACTGTGCTAAAAGAGATGCCTTTCAGTGCTATGGTATCAAACTCAGGACAGAATCAGGAGAGTACGACCTTTCTTGGTGGGCTAAGTCCAGGACCGGCGGCTCCTGCAATAATACAAAGGCTCGCACATCCTTATTCAGACCAATCACATTGTGTCCAGGCTAGTGTCAAACCAGATCCCTTCTGAGAGCACTAATGCTGCCTGAAGAGGCAAATGTAAGCAGCTTCCACCAAAACAGCCAGAGTATGTATCACAGTGAGTCACAGGTAGAGAACAGTCCAAAGCAACAGATTGTAGGATAGACCATGCCTCTTAGGTTCTTGTAAAGGTGCAGAGACAGGAGTGTTGCAGAATGGGTCATTGCTATGCTTCTGTTATCCAGGTCCTGGCTGAATGGAAGCAGAAGTATCAGGAGAGTCAGGCTGAGCTGGAAGCTGCCCAGAAGGAGTCTCGTTCTCTCAGCACTGAGATCTTTCGGATGAAGAATGCCTATGAAGAAATGCTTGACCAGGCTGAGACTGTCAGACGGGAGAACAAGAACCTCCAGCGTAAGTTCAGATGTCTGTCACCTGGAATCCACCATGAGCCCTAAAATGCTTTCACATTTCTGGACTATCAGAGCTCTGCCTCTTCCCAGGGTTTTGGTTTTTATGATTTCCCCATAGAAGTGGCAAATGTCTGTCTTGTTCAGCTGATCATGAAGTCACCTGCAAGTACATGCCTATATTACAGCATCCTACTTCCTTCTCCTTCACACCATCACAATCCCACACATGGATAGGGACAAAATTAACTGAATGGACAGAAATGATGATGATTCTAAGTTTTTTCAGATTACTTCAGTCACTGCCACTAGAAAAAATCTGAAGGGCTGTTGTCTGTGTCCTGATTATTGGAGGTTCATGCAGCTATGTCACAAGGGATTGGCATTTAATAAGCAAACCAATTATATAAAAGAAATATAACTCAGATCCTTTTTGTGAGCTGAATGGTCACTAGGGTTCATCTAAAGATAAAGAGAGCAATCAAACAAGACTGCCTCTGGGGACGTGATTTCAATATCCAGAGGAAGCCGGCATTATTTTCTGAGCTCACTCCAGTCGGTCCTTCTCATTTCCAAATTGCACACTGAACTGGGATGAGCAGGTTACCAGAAATACAGATTGCACATCACAGAAGACCTATTAATAGCTCAGTTGGTTAAAAATTGGTGCTAATAATGCCAAGGTCACAGCTTCAATACCCTAGCCACTCACTTAAGAGTTGGACTCCGTCTTGTCAGTCCCTTCCAAAATTCTGTGATTCTATGATTCTGTGATTTCTCCTCAGTGCTGCATCCCATTACAGCAGTTCTCTTCCATCACTCCCGTTGTCAAAGAGTAATTGCGGATGCCACTGATAACATTTTCTAAGGTGTGCTGAGTATCTATTTTCTGATTGCAGAGGAAATTTCTGATCTGACTGAACAGATTGCTGAATCTGGAAAAGCAAATCATGGGCTGGAGAAAGCAAAGAAGCAAATTGAGCAAGAAAAGTGTGACCTACAAGCAGCATTAGAAGAAGCAGAGGCAAGTGTCCTCAATAAGCGGCTTGCTTTCAGGGAAATCAAGAATGGAGAAAATTTAAATATATATTTTATATTCTCGTTTATTCTTAAATTGTCCCAAAAGTGCAGTAAGAGAGCACAGACACACCAAATAGCACCAAATGGCACTCCTCTTCCATACTAATGTGACATTCCTTGTTGTGCTATCATGCACAAAAAAACTGAGTCCCAGTCTAAAATTGAGCTCATTTTGCATCATCTGTTTGAATTTTCTCCCATGGAAAGCTGAAGAAAAGTCATTTGTATTCCAAAACACTGATAATTTTTGTTTTCTAGTCAAATTTATCAAGGATTAATCAAGGGGACATGCCAATGCAGTCACTGGTGTGGGACTAAGTGTAGAGCCCCTAAGCAGAATTCATCATGGAGATGCAAGAGAAGGCAAGCTGCTTATGAGCAGAAGGCTTGTCTGTCCTATTTTATGTTCTCATATGATTTGTTCTCAACATTTGTTGTCAACATAAACAAAATAGTGCCCAAACCTTGTGGTATTGGAGTAATTTTCCTAAGGAGTATTATTCCTAAATTACCATTTAATATCCAGCTGAGGTACAGTGACTCGACTATGGGATAGCAGATTTTTCAGTGTTTGGCCTTTTCTGAAGGTCCACATAAGGCAAATACAACTGGCCTGCTGGCTGCAAAGGGTCACATTTCTGCATGGGCATTTCCCACTAATGGACACGGCATAGACAAATGATAGTATTTCAATCCTGACAGGGCTCTTTAGAGCACGAAGAGGGAAAAATCTTACGTGTTCAGCTGGAGCTGAACCAGGTAAAGTCAGATGTCGATAGAAGGACTGCAGAGAAAGATGAGGAAATTCAACAGCTGAAGAGGAATCACCAGAGAATATTAGAGTCTATGCAGACCACACTGGATGCTGAGATCAGAAGCAGAAATGATGCTTTGAGGCTGAAAAAGAAGATGGAGGGAGATCTAAATGACATGGAAATACAACTGAGGCATGCCAACTGTCAGGTAGCAGAGACACAGAAGCACCTTAAAGCCGTGCAAGGGCAACTCAAGGTAGGGACCACAAGGCTACAGTCGCACAGGTCTTTGCCATTCACTCTGCTTGCCTCCGAGTCTCATGGTGCTTTCCCCTCCCAAGGATTCCCAGCTCCATTTAGATGATGCTGTGAGAGAGAATGATGACCTGAAAGAGCAGCTTGCCATGGTAGAGCGTAGGAACAACCTGATGACAACAGAAATGGAGGAGATGAGAGCTGCTATGGAGCAGACTGAGCGAGCCCGGAAGGTTTCAGAGCAGGAGCTTACAGATGCCAGTGAGCGAGTGCAGCTGCTACACTCGCAGGTATTTGGCATCTCCTAGTAAACGAGATTACCATAGGCATATGGGAGTGGCACAGATGGGGTGGGAATGACCTGTCTTCTGACTGTCCCAACAGAACACAAGCCTCCTCAACACCAAGAAGAGACTGGAAGTGGACATTACTCATTTACAGAATGAAGTTGAAGACAGCATTCAGGAAGCCAGAAATGCAGAGGAGAAAGCAAAGAAAGCAATCACAGATGTGAGTCTTTTTGCTTGCCTCCCTTCCATTTTGCACTTTACAAAGGCAGCCATCAGGTGGAGTAGAACCAATTCTTCAACAGAAAATATCTGTGGCACACAATCCCTCCCACATGAACCTCATGCAGCCCTGGCCTACTGCTGGCCTCAGAAGACCAGAATAAATGTAATAGACAGGATAGAACAGATTGTGGCAAAACTGTAATAGTACAAGAGGTATTTGAACTGAGCCCTGTTTAGACACAGCATAGAAAAGCAGAAATTAGGGCAAAAATCATACACACTTCTATACAGATGCTAGATATATAAGAAATAAAAAGAGAGAATTAAATATTTCATTTAAATAAGGCTACAGTTCCACAACCTCAGAAGTAACAATGCTTAGGACCATCTAGGAGAGGTATATGGAAATGAAACAGAAAATAGTGACACTATTGCATCAGGTCCTGGTGCACCAGTGTCTAGTCCTGACTGCCCACCAGCAGCTTTGCTGCATGTCCCCCTGACCTCTCTACCCTGCCACACTGGGGAGAGCTATCCATCCTGGATCCTGAAGATCTCAGCAGGCACAAGTTTTCAGTGCAGTTTGAGGTACTCAGGGTCATTTCATTGGCAAAAACTGCTTAGCAGTCTGACTCTGGCAAATTTAGGCATCAAATAGCCAGACACTCAAAATCACTTGGGAGCCAAGAGATGCAGAGTGCTCGCTGGTGATAATTCACAATACCATTAATTTTCGCTGACTTAAAAAATAAAACTTTGGTACTGAGCCATTTGCATACCTTAATTTTTTTTCTTTGTGTCAACTACACCTGTTCTCCAAGGTGGAGCAGTTTTAGAAATACAGATTTTGAGGAACAATGTTCATCTTTGTATTACAGACCCTTAGCATGGCAACAGGCACTGATTGAGAACATGTAGGGCACACACCAACACGAAGCTGGGCCTTGCTTCCAGGGACACAGGACTGCCAGGATGGGGAGCTGTATTTGTAACAAAACTGTGCTCTACAACCAGGCAGCCATGATGGCAGAAGAGCTGAAGAAGGAGCAGGACACCAGTGCCCACCTGGAGAGGATGAAAAGGAACCTGGAACAGACCGTGAAAGATCTGCAGCACCGTCTGGATGAAGCTGAGCAGCTGGCACTAAAGGGTGGAAAGAAGCAACTCCAGAAACTAGAGGCGAGGGTATGGTGAAGATTTGAGTGGACTGGGGTGAAGTTTTGAACCGGGCTTTTGATTGCTGGAACCACGTGGAAAGGTGACAACAGGAACAGCCCCAAACCAGGAGGTTTGATGAGAGCTACACTGAGTAGCTAAACATTGCACTGTGGGTGAGGAACTTGAGAATGACCTCATAAAAATTGAGTGGGCAAAAATGGCAGCAGATAAACACCAGAAAAACATAGTAACTTTTTATCTAGAGAAAAAATAATTTAAAATGTACTTAGCTGGGAATGAACTTGGAACTGGCAAATACAGCCCAGACAGGAAGGAGAGCTCAGTCGCACCCAGGACAGGGCTCAGAAACTGGTTGATGTGGAATAGAAGCAAAAACCAATAAAAAAAAGTTTGGGCTTCATTAGGCAAGGCACTGAGAAAAGACAGAGCGTATCCTTGCCACTTTAGTAAATGTAACGTGCAGTTCTGGTCTCTGCAACTCAAGAAGGATCTGAGGGGTGAGGTCTTACGAGTATTTACAAAAAAGACTAGGAATCTGCCATTTGGACAGATCAGGACATCTTCACCTGGACATCAGTTTAAAATAAATAAAAGGAAGTACTTTATGGAATGGGCAGTGAAATTCTGAACCTGCTGCCATGGGAGGCTGTAAAAGCAGCTGGTAAAAGGATCAAAAAGGGAGGAGAAATCAGCCTAGTTCATAGACATACTTAAGGGAATATAGATATGCCACACCTTACATCCCTAATCTAATGGCTGTGGAAACTGGGCAAGAGTGAAGGGAGTAGACAGCAGCCAGGTTTCCATGCTGTCCCTAAATGGGATATGCTGCTGCCACCCCCAGAGGCAGAGCACTTGCCTGACCCACTTATTGTGCTCTTCATCTGTTTCCATTCCAAAATACAGCACAACTGAATGGGAATTCAGTGCTTTTGGCTTTGAAAGGGAACATCCACACAGAAATAAAAACATTGTATTCAGATTTGTCTGTACATGCTGCAGAAGAGAGATGGAGCATTGGGAAGTTGTTAAGAACTATTCGTGAGGATGAGCTGGACTCAAAGATAACAAATGAAACAGACTTTGACCATTTACCTGGTGAACTTGGATAGAATCCTCTCTTCCCTGTTTCCTATTCTCTGACAGATTTAAACCCAATTTTGATTATAAATGCCCTAGGTATGCACATCTTACCTTTATATATCCTTTTATAAATAACTATGGATTCACACACTACTAACATAGCATGGTGAGCAGTTTTTAGCTAGTCTAGACCCAAGAAGTAGCTACAGTAAGCTTCCCTACTCTATCTGCTACTTTCCATGCAGCCTTAATCTGCAGAGCCCTGGTTCCCAGGATCCTGCAGGAGGATCAGCAGCCATTCTTGGCAGCTTGCTATCTTCACCATGATTCTGTATTTCAGATTAATGAGTTAGAAAATGAGCTTCATGCTGAGCAGAAACGAGGAATAGAGTCCCTGAAAGGAGCTCGCAAGTACGAACGAAGGCTGAAGGAGCTCACGTACCAGGTATTGCAAATCCTTTGTCCTCTTATGTGGATCGCCTCGGTCCATCTTCCAAAGCTGACTTGATTTTCACTTCCTGCAGTCTGAAGAAGATAAGAAAAATATTCTCCGGCTCCAGGACCTGGTGGACAAGCTGCAGTTAAAAGTGAAAGCATACAAGAAACAGGCTGAGGATGCTGTGAGTTCAGGACTCGTTTCAGTGGGCCCTGGGTAGAGATTTCCAGAAGGTCTGGGTTCTGTAGCTCATTAAAATAATTGAATACTCAGTTTGACAGGGCAGCTATGGGCACTGCGTTTCAATATTCTTTATTTTATAAAGACAGCTCAGAACAGAGTGGGCGTAGCTGTAATTACCCTGGAACTCGCACTTTTGGAGCCACACAAGCCAATTTCCCTAGCTGGAACTGAGCAGGACTAATCGTTCTGTCTACCAAGGGGTCATATTGTTAATGGTACTAGATGGAAATACACAGGGTACTGGCAATGCAGGGATGTACTTTTGAGGCTAAAACAGGTGATACTACTGTGGCACAGCCACAGAGTTAACGGTAACAGGGCAATGTCATTTGTGTCCATGTCATGATGGTGCTGTCTGACTTTCAGGAAGAACAGGCAAACATTAATCTCTCACGATGCCGCAAGGCCCAGCACGAGCTGGAAGAGGCTGAAGAACGAGCTGATATTGCCGAATGTCAGGTTAACAAGTTGCGAGCCAAAAGTCGTGACATTGAAGGCCAGGTGAGTTGGAGGGATGCAGACAGGGACCACTCCTATGCAGCCAGTGTCACAAAGATCTCTTCCCAAACACCTGGAATACAGGCACAGCTTATTCCTCCCACTCTTCCACTGGAGTGTCCTCAAGGGCAGAAACTGACACTTATTCAAAACCAGTGCATTTTGAAAGTCCTTTTGGTGCCTCCCAAGAGTCAGCCCAAATATGATCATCTCTAAGAATCCAGGTCTTTCAGCAGAACTGGGAGATAATAGTTCTTCATCAGTAAAATGGTAGTACATTTGCAATAGCAACAAAACTGAAACAAGCTCACAATTTGTTCAGTTGCTCCAATATCCTCTACATTATCTTCCTTATTTTATATTTAGAAATCAGAGAAATGAGGTCCCTGACCAGAACTGTGGAAGGCTTCCTCCTGATACAGACTTTGGTGTATCCAGCAGATAGCCAGTACTTTCTACAAGTAACTCATTACTTTCTTCAAGTAACCAGGTGTGTGTGGAATTAATACATTTAGCCAACCTTAAGTAGAAGCTATGAGAAATAAAAATAAACCTGGGTAATGCTCTGGTTAATGTAAGGACTATTCATTCACTACGAGATGGACAGTGAGAGTTTGTAACTGGATGCAGCAGGTATGGCAGTGGTTCCCAAACTCCAGGTTATGCCCTATGCAAGGAGAATGATTCCTAGGCCAGTGGGAGCACATTCCTGGTTTTATTCTCGATTTTGACTTTCCTGGTTGAGAGAAGCTAACAGGAACTTAAGGAAAACAGAGAGAAGATCTCTGTCAGGTTGTAACAATATGGAACTTGAGCTGCTCCATCCTGCTGCCTCTGCAGCCTGTGCCATGACTATGTGGGGCCTGGGAGAGCGGCTCCAGTGGCCAGCACGTGTGTCGGGTCTGGCAGGAGCAGAGGAGGTGAATGTGCATGTGCATGTGTGTCTGTGTGTGCGTCTGTGTGTCTGTGTGTCTGTGTCTGTGTCTGTGTGTCTGTCTGTGTGTCGATATCTGTGTCCGTGTGTCTCTGTGTGTCTCTGTCTGTGTCTGTGTCTGTGTGTCTGTCTGTGCGTCTGTGTGTCTGACTGTGTGTCGATATCTGTGTCTGTGTGTGTCTGTCTGTGTGTCGATATCTGTGTCCGTGTGTCTCTGTGTGTCTCTGTCTGTGTCTGTGTCTGTGTGTGTCTGTGT
>VWZD01000018.1:0-12158 GCA_013396695.1 Sakesphorus luctuosus | reverse complement strand
TGTGTGTCTGTGTGTCTCTGTGTGTGTGTGTGACTGTGTGTGTGTCTGTGTGTGTGTGTCTGTGTGTGTGTGTCTGTCTGTGTCTGCGTCTCTGTGTGTGTGTCTGTGTCTCTGTCTGTGTCTGTCTGTGTCTGTCTGTGTCTCTGTGTGTGTGCCTGTGTGTCTGTCTGTGTGTGTGTGTGCGCTGTGGAACGTGCTGTTTGGGGCAGGGAGGGAAGAGGAGGGCAGCGGCTCATACAAGGCACGGGGACACGGATGGATCCGCTCCTAGCGGTGGGCTCTGCTCCACGCGGGGCGACGAGGGGAGGGCTTTTCACCTGGTGGGACGGGGTGGGGCTCTGCAATCCCGCACACGGGGGCTCTGCCATCCGCACTCAGCGGCTCCGCCATCCCGCACACGGCGGTGGCTCCACCCTTCCCGCCTACAGCGGCTCCGCCATCCCGCACACGGCGGCTCCGCCATCCCGCACACGGCGGTNGGCCTCCCCCATTCCCGCATACAGCGGCTCCGCCATCCTGCACACGGCGGCTCCGCCATCCCGCACACGGCGGTGGCTCCACCATTCCCGCATACAGCGGCTCCGCCATCCCGCACACGTCCGGCCCAGCCAACGGGACGCGCCGGTAGCGCCGCCGGGACCAGCCGCGTACCCGAGGGCGGCGCCNCCCCTCACCTCGCTCACCCCGGGCGTCGCCAGGAGGCCCCGGCGCTGGCCCGGCCTCTCCCCCGAGCGCCGCCGCTGCCCCGTGCCCGAAGCCGCCCGGAGAGCAGAGGGAGGGGGCGAGGAGGTGCTCTGGCCGCGGTGCCCCGCACAATGCTGAGCTGTTCCTCCTTGTCCAGGAGGGGACACAGTGTTCGGAGCACACTGACAGCTCCGGGGACTCCTTGTGTAGTGTCCTGAAATACTCCTGAACTGAGACAGGTGATCCCGCAGACTGATCCTGCTGCTGCCCAGCATGCCAAGGCACAGGCAGTGCTGGCCCCAGAGCTATGGTCATGCGGGGCTGTGCCGGGGGCTGTGCTCAGCTGGTGGCCCAAGTGATGGCTACCGGCTCTTGCTGCTCTCAGTCCCATTTCTGTCTCCAGGCACCTGTGCCATCACCTCCCGCCCGCTGGTCACCCTAGCCAAGGCTCCTGCCTCCTCCCATTCACATTCAGCACTCAGTGTCCCCCTTCCTCCTGTGTCATTCTTTTCTCCTCATGTATTCATCTGCATTCATTGTTCCCGTACACTGTGTTGCATTTGGGTTTCTGTCATCCTTCTGTGTTTTATACCCTGTCATCACTGCTGGCTGTAAGCCATATGCCTCCTGACTGGCCATTCATTCTCCAATTCGTATTCAGGGTCCTTTGTGCCATTTAAGGCTCTCTGGTGAGTTGTTTACTGACGCCCCATCAGATAGTGGTCTACCATCTCTGCCTGTCAAGCTAACAAAAATCTCATTATTCCATTTCCCAATTCCATGGCTACCTGCAATTGCTGGCTCTAGTTTACATGTTCTCCAACATGGCACTGTCTCTGTCAGATGGATGTGGCAGCCAGATCATAAACACAGCAGTCTGTGACTTGAACTTGTCATTTTGTCCAGCCCCCCAAACTGCAGGTCCTGCCCACACTCTCACATGACACGATGCAGTTTTCATTGCACAGCTGTGCACACTGGGACCACGTTTACCCCAGCCAACAAACAGTGCTGTGATAAGCATAATGCTAGCTGACAAATCAGTAGATTAGCAGGATTTATCCTTTGTTAAGTACAAACCCATTCTCAATAATCTTATTTGTACATAAAGCAAGAAAAAATCGAGAGAATGAGAAACAGCTCTTGCACGGGAGTTTTGTTCCATAGGTGTGATCTTGGGGCTATTTTTTGATCCATTATGACGGTGGCTGAAAACATATTTATAAAGCTGAAAGAAAAGCCTTTGTCTGAAAATTTCTTTGCACTCCCAGAAGCTTCTAGATGTGCTTTGTAATTGTCATGAGATCTATAGAGCCCTCTATGTCCTTTACTCATCCCAGTATACCAGGAAGGGAGAGGCAGTGGGGTGACCAGATGCATGAGCATGCCGTAGGAGCCAGCACAGGCTGTGCCTTGGCACACTGGGCAGCAGCAGGGAGGGGCAGTCTGTGGAATCCACTGCCTCGCTGCAGGAGTGTTTCAGTACAGAAGCCTCTAAGGTGTGAGGCTGAACATTAGCTTCACTGGCTTTCTTTTGTGACTGCAGACCAAGTCTTAAAAATGACAGCATACGCTCGTGACACCCATTCTTCAGAAACCGCTCCCTAATCAGCCATATATCTCCAGAGAGACTGAGAAGGCAGGAGAGAGGCATGGAGCCTCCAGAGCCTGGGAAGGACCTAAATTCAGATCTGTGCTCAGCAGTTCCAGTAGCAACTTCAGACTGTTCCCAGCTCAATGGTTTTTGTCCTTCTGTATCTCTCTGCTTAGTTCTTTCCTCTCAGTTTATAGGATATGCAGGTGTATTTTAGCATTCTGTAGAGAAGCAGGCAGTTCTGGAAAACAGAATAGGGACTGAGGGGGCAAAAAAAATCCCTCTCAAAAAAAAGCATGGAAAGCTGTAAGGAAAATGAAATAGAATTACTGGTGGGTTTTCAAAATAAACTTTTTTTATTTCTTTTAAGAACAGAAAATATACCATTTTTCATTTAGTCAAACCAGAGGCAACGTGAGATATAAATATTTCTTATATTATGAAATAAAAAAAGACAAGACTTTATTTTAGAACAGTAACAAATTAGTTGATTAAGAGAGCGGGAGCTGTGTCATACCTCAAAGTATATGAAGGATAATTCTTGCCGGTTTACCTATCTGCAAAGTCAAAAGGAGGATTAAAATGCTGATTTAAAACCACACCATGCACACACAGAGCTCATCCCCTCTAGGCATGGTGCCTGCTTCTTTGAGGTCCTGGGCAAATGGATAGAAGTGGGATTCATTCCAGTGGCCTACCAGATTCTCTTTCAAGCCTGCAGAACCTTTTGCTAGGAAAAGGGTAAGTTGTGCTGAGAGTTACTGCACCTTTGCTTATGTCTGTGACTGGCATCAGAATTTCTGCAGAAAACTGAGGTTTCTCAGGTATGAGATGGGGCTCCCATGTTCCCACCATTGCTCCATATTTGTATTAATAGCACACTCAGCATGAGAGAAATCAGGGTTTAACTCTTTTTAAAATCATGTGATATTTAGTCTAATTCACCTCATATATTTGTTTTAATTCTACAAAAAATGAAACCTTTATTTTTTCAACCTGGGACAAAACAACTCCATGTATCAGTTCATACTGGGAATTGACATAGGGTAAAGCCCTGTGGGAAAGACCTTGGGATTCTTCTGGAAAACAAGCAGGACATGTGTCAGCAGTGCTTCCCTGCAGCAACAACAGCCATGGGATTTCATGAGCGGTCAGCAAGTGGAGCATGTGGTTATTCCTCTCTGCCTGATACTGGTAAAGGTGCATCTGCTATACTCATGCAGCTTTTAGAACCACTCCCCATTGTATGGGAGATGTCGACATAGGCGGAGAAGACTATGGGAAGAGTCACTAGTTGGATCCTCACTGGAAAATGGAGTAAGGAAAAGGTTGGCCACGGTGAACAGGGCTGCGCTGGGTCTTTGTCAGAGGCTAGTGGTGGATGTGCAGCACCTGTTTACAGAGACAGTTTGCTGCCAACCTGTTGATTATAAATGTGTGTCAGCAACAGCAGATTTTAAAGATTAAAGCTGTCAATGGAAAACTGATGCTGAGTTTCCAAGAGTTTATGGGATTGGGTCCTCCTCTTGAGTACTACTCAGGATGAACATAGTTCTTGCCTAATTCTTAGAGACTTTTCTGCATGAGTCATTGTTCTTGAGAGAATAGCAGCTTTATACACAGATGGTTGTAGAACAGAGACACCATTGAGAGCCAAACACTGAAACATCTCTGTCCTGCAGATACAGGCACACACACACACACACAGATCAACAACTTTATCCACAGAAAGCAGTCAATCCTGCCCAGTGTGTCCAGGCAGAATCTCTACTCTTTCATGACATAAAAAATCACTGAAGGAATTAAAGCAATGAGCAATTCGTGCTGAAGAGGAAAGCTGAGTTGTCAGGGAAATATGAATGTCCAAACTAGCACACCCAGAGGGAGTTTGGCTGGAGGGCTGCCTGGCTGGATTGCTCTTTTTTTCTTAACTGGCCAGAAGCCTAGTTCTCCATGAGATCAAAAGAGAGGATCAGATGTTCTGGACCAAGCGAGCTGTTGAAGATTATCTGTGACAAGCCCAGATCATACCACTAAGACTCATACTAAGCTAAAGAGAAAATGTTTGAAGGAAGGTTTGGGTGCTTTCATCAGAGTCCTCTTGGGATGTTTTCCTGCTTTTCCAGTGCCTCTCCATGTAATCTTGTACAAGTCCCTTATAACCCTTAAAGGAGGCCATGCCCACATACGCAAGTAGCTTTCAGTTCAATGGTTTAGGTTCAGACATCAGTGCAACTCTTAAGTCACTGTGTGTGGGTTGAGCAGATAAAACAGGCAAGAGATTGATTCCAAAATAAAGTGCCTGAACTGGAAACTCTTAATACAGAATTTTATGGATGCCAAAAGTCGACATGGGCTCAAAAAAACCCCTACCCTAAATAGGAGAAATGAAGTATTAAATACATGATACCTCCTCTAACTGGGAGAGACCTGAGCTATCATTTGTTGCAAATCAAGACAATATTCTCAGAAATGTCTCTCTGCACCTGTTCTTTTCCCTAGACTTTTGCTATAAAATATTGCTGGAGATAGGATAACAAACCAGGCAGTCTGATCCAGAACTATTTGTCTTACATTGTTGTCTAACACTTAGAAGCTGAAATCCAAGTGGTCACAATTTACTTGTTATTGATATTGTAGCTATATGATTATAGATAATTTCTTCTTTTCAGTGACTCTTCCATTTAGCACGAAAAAGTTAAACATTCAATAAACACAAAAATATTAAACATTCAATAACCTAGTGTTTATAGAGGTGGAAGAAGAGGGCACAAGGCTACAGTACCTGCTCTAATGAGTATAAATGTTAAGGAATCATTGAGGTGGTCCAAAGTCAGGCTTGTCTTCTTTGTGAGCAAGCATCCTGACCAGCATGAAGTGTCCTGCATGTTTAGTTTGCAGCAAGAGGAATAGCAGCAAGATGGACAGAGGGAAGCTGTCATTTGAAATTCTGTAGGCAGCTAATAGGAGCCCATAGCTGTAACTGAGGCCGTTCAGAGATGCAAGAAAAGAGAGAGGAACATTGAACTGCTGGAGAGAAGGCTTGGCAACTGGCTGCTCCTCACATCTAACTCTGAGGCAAAGTGTCAGAGTTAGGAGTCACATTTCTATGATCAATTATGTGCCTGTCATGTAACAGGGTGGGACCTGCCCTGCCTTTCAGTTATTCTCAGCCAGCTTCCAAGAAAGGAGGTGAATGGAAGCAGTCATCTCTCCAGGTGAATTATCCTGGCAGGCAAATCCAGTTTATTCTCAGGTGAATCACCACAAGCTGTTCATGTGATATCATTGTCCATTTATAGACACAGACTACATTTGTTTATGTCTGACTCTAAAATAGTCCATACAGCTCTGTGCACTGGTAAGACAAAGATGACTAAAACTGCTCTGGAACTTCACAAAGTTTTACTATGACCGCAGCCAGGCAGGGCACTGCATGTCTGATCTCTTTTTCAGAGGTTGATCTTGTGTAAGTGGAGTTCCAAATTCAGCAGAGCCACCTGAAAAACTTCTGAAGGCAGAAATCAAGGGTAAAGCCATTCTGTATCCTTTAGTGCTGTTTTTTTAATTCATGTTTGAATCACGTATTGGATCGTAGGAACATAACTCATAAATCTGAGTCCTCTACTTGGAACATTTGAGGTCCCGGATGCCTAAACATCTAAGTGTGATACTCAAGAATCCCTAAACTGCTGTGTGCTATCCTGCTCTCTCATTCAGCCCATGCATTCTCTGGGAGCTGCTGATAGAAAGGAGACTGTACAGTGGATGAAATTTTGTTTGGAGCTCCTCTATCTGTTCTTATATCTTGGCTGTTCAGAGCCATCAAAAGGCTGCCATCAAAAGCTAGAGCTTTTAAGCATTTCAACAACTGAAAGTATCTTCTGTGAACAGGCTCAGAACATTTTCTGTCCAACAATGGAACTAGTTTCTGCAAGTCATTTAGACTTCTAAGATCATTTAAAGATCCAGTGCTATATGTGGTTTCTTGTTAGTCTGTTTCTTTCCTGGCTCCTGGCCTCATGAGACCTGATGCTGCTGTCTTTTGCAAACAGGTGTGGCCAATCAATTAATCACATGAGAATCTCCAGTCCATCATAGTTAACAAGTTCTCCCATGCACCTATGCTAACCCTCTCTCATTGTGCACTCTGCAGGATCTGTTCAGTGGAGACAGCTGGAGTCATTTAGATCTTTTTCATGGGCTAGACAGAGTGTCAAATGTGGCTCTAAATGAACAAAACTTTGACCATGCTGTTTGTACAGCTGTCATATGTGAACCTTCTTCTGGTTGCTCCCAAGGTGTTCTTAGATCCCTCTTCAGGGAATCTGCCCATCTGTACAGGGCTTGTTTTAGTGGTGCCATTTTAAGCTCCAGGTACAAGCTGTGAAATCATGGAATAAGTGCTCTCTGACTGGGTGACCATAGCAGAGGGTCTCTGCAGTGTTATATGAAGTTGGTTCTTTCTCATTCACAAAAAGCATTTCTTGACACTAACATTTGTTAAAAAGTTAGATGGTCAAGGCCGAGGTCTTTACTCAGATCTCTTTGGTGAGAAGACAAACAGCCCTTTCAAGATGTCACCCTAAAACAGAATATGTTCATATGATACTAATTTAGAACAGGTTTCTTATTGCTAAGTGGAATACCCTTCTAGAACAGATGACAGAGTGAGTATGACAGCTGTGATGGCTCAGGAAATAAATTCAGAAAGATCTTGCGGGCAAAGGGATTGTTTTGAACATCCAGTCAGACTTGCTGTGTACTGCCCAGGGAACATCTGCATCCATCTGAGATGCTTTAGCTGAGCTGAAACAGAAGGTAGGAAACAAGGCTGAGACTGAAAGCAGAGCAGTTCATCCCAGTGCCTGGTATCCGTGAAGTGGTAAATCTGCATGTTTCTGGGATGGCTTCTGTATCCCATTGTGACTCTGGCTCTGGATCTTATGCTGGATTAAAAAGCTGCCTATGCTGACAAATAAGTTTTCTCACAGACAGCAAGCTTGTCCCCTTTTAACATCCCTGACAATACAGACATTACATGATGCAGAAGCAAACACTGGCCCAAGCCTTTGCCAAGAGCTGCTCTCTGTAAGAAGTAAAGCCTTCCTTCAAGTTGAGGAGATGGACCAGACATGACTCAAGAGAAACCAGCAGTTTTAATTATCTGTACACTGAAATGAGGACCATTTCAAGAGTTATTTCCCTCCAGGGGCTAAAAGACATCCTCTGACAGGAACAGAGCTCTTCTGCTTACAGACTGGACATCCGTAAACAAGCCAAAGTGAAGGTGTAGTAACAGATTTAGAAAGAAATTTTAAAATAAAAACCAAGTTAGTGTTTACATTTGGGCTTGCGGGCTGAAAAGCTCAAGTTTGTAATTGCTTCAAGGAGTGGACAGCTCTAGGACTGAAACCCTGCTAAGGGTTTCTCATCAAGAAAGTTCAAAGAAGGACAGGAGCCTGCAAAGATATCAGAAAGGGAGACAATAAAAAAGAAACAAGAAGCTGGAAGTAGAGGGAAAAAAATAGCAGAGAATAAACTGAAGAAAACATCACTGAACTATTCTGTTAACAGCAAACATAAAAAATAATTTAAACTAAACTTCATTGTTTTACATGAAAGCTCTAACCTATTTAGATCTGAGTTACAATATAACAAAGCTGGGTTTGTATATGCTAAAGAAAAAGATGAGATTTGTTTTGATTTCAGTTCTTGCCCTCTATAAATGGCATTGTTAGAGAATACTGCTGATGGATGTACCTGGATGTGTGCCATGATATCAGGTCTGTGGGGTTTTGCCAAGCAAGGCACAGCTGCTATAATAATACCACATAATGGATCACAGATCAGTAATCAACTTAAATGCTTATCAAAAGGGGATGATTTTAAGCAATTTACTACAATTTAGAGAATAAAAAATAGAACTGTGGAAACTAGTATGAAAATTGTTTAAAGAATCCTAACAAAAAAACCCTGGACAGCTCAGGTCAGATTGCTGCTGTCTAAATAAAGAACAACTACATTGAAAGTCATTTTCTGAAAGGTCCAGGAGAAAGGCTGAATGCTCACTTCAGAGAAACAGATACTGTGAATTCCTAAAATTCCAGGAAGAGATAAAAATAGTTTATTAAAGTGTCACATAAATAAAAAACCTGTACAGCCCCAAGCCAGGAGACACACACATAATAATACATTACGGACACAAAGGTGGTAATTGTTCTGAACTCAGACATAACTAGTAATTGCAAGAACAAATCAAAAGGAGAAACCACAGACTCTTCCCCCATGGCAAAAAAAAAAGATGGAAGAAATGAAATTTATATCTTAGGAACAGAACAGGCTATACAGGAGTGACTTGGGCTGAGCTGGCAAAACACAAACTGTTTAAGACAGAGTGAAAAGGGAAGAAGAGGGAGAGGACAAAAAACTCCACACTAGGTTTATGCTTAAAGTAGCTACATGTATTTAGACAGAAAAGAGAAAATTAAGAGAAAACTACAATATAACACACACTTACACAAGTTATGTATAACAAGAAATAACCTCCCACTCCCCAGTTAATACAAAGTCTATTACTCTAGATTCATAAGCACTTTAAAAGACACCCTGCAAGAAAGAGAAGGTATAACAACAAAATGTTTCTACTTCCCTGAACTCAAACAAAAGGCAAGTAGTGGCAGCAGCAGGAGCAAGGCTTAGCATAGTAGAAGAGCTGCAGCACGTCCTTCTTTTACTTCAGCCATGGTGGAATGGACTTAACAGCTCCCACTGCTGCACTCATATTTTAGGTTTGTGTCATCTGGTATGAAATATTTCCTTGGTTACATAGTCAGGTGATAGCTGTCTCTACCAATCCACATAGATTCTCTGAGCCTGCTAATTTGAGGCCTAGCTAAAAACACTACAAGGAGTTAGTTGCCAGATGGGGTCTCTGAAAAGAACTGAGCTCCCAGCAAAACACCACAAAATTTTGCAGAACTTGTGGAGTGGCTCACAGAAGCACCTGTGATCTTTCACTGGGACAGAAGTTGATGCATGTGCCTTGAAATGCAGGACCTGCCCCAGCAGCTGCTCCCTGAAGTGATGCACACACAGAGGCAGAAACAGGCAGGTGAACGCCTGACTGCCATGCACTGCAGTAGGTCACGGACACATGTAGGGGGACAGAGTTACAGACAGGAAGGGAGCACCACACACAGGTTGCAGTCACATGAACAGCTGCACGCCTAAATGTGCAGCATACAAATGGGCACTTTCGTGTAGCAGAATGGGACAACAAGCAAGTGGATTCCATGATGGAATATGGAGACTGTTTTGGAATGCACACAGGGAGAATCCCTGGCACAGATCTCGTGCTCTCCAGAGCACACTGTTGAACATCCCTGAATGGAGGATCTCCCTGGCCCACAGAAAAGTGCCGGCTGTTGTTGGGACATACACAGTCTGGACTGAGGCAAACCATACATCCCAAGTTTCGTGAGCTGCACATTGTGAGGTTTTGTAACATTCACAGTGGACTGTGTCACATACAGTAAAGTGAGTGATGTGTACACAGACAAGTGCAGTCCTACACGTGTGTGTGTGTGTGTGTGTGTGTGTGTGTGTGTGTGTGTGTGTGTATGTGTATTCTGGAGTCAGTCACAGCCCCTGTCAGCCCCTCCTGTGGACAACAAGTTCAGTGCTCACACACTTGCATGCTCTAAAGGGTCTCATAAATGCACTGGAAGGAGATACTTGTTTTCCTGCTCCCCCACAGATATGCAGAGCTTGAGAGGCAATCTACAGAGTGAGTCTCAGAGGAGACATGGACATGTCTGCTGGGCATGTCTGGCTCCCATCAGTCAGCAGGACTCACTGATGTCTGAACTCAGCATAAGGTTTGTTGCCCTCTCCATCAATTGACTACGAAAGGATGACAGGTGACAGGCTTGCATACAGCTGTGGGACAGGCAGATCCAACACCTTTTGCCTCATGCCTGCCATGTGTATGCTGGCATGACTCTTGCACATACTGAAGTGAGCCTCTCCCTGTCCTCCACCTGCCACACATACTACTGATGGGTCCCACACGTGCAGGTCACTGTGCAGGAGGTTACACTAACATTGGATAAGATGCTCATACACACCTGCGGTGCAGTGAGTCACACCGGTCACTTGATTCTTACAGATCAAGGGCGAGTGTCTCGTGCACAGGTGCACACAGGCACACACATTGCCAGCTTACACACAACCACACAGACACACGTGTGCAGCAGGATCTCAGATGGCTGTCCCATAAGCACACAGAGGTCAGTCCCCTGTATGAGCATGTCCCACCTATTCAGGGGAAGTCACACATAGATGGCACAGGTGTGACTCACAGGCAGCTCAGCCTCAACGTATGTGCTTACATGCACCCCTATGAGTCACACTCACAGATGAGTCTCTCACATGCACACAGGTGTCTTCTGTACAAGCAAACATATGTATACTTTCATACAAGGTTGAGTTTCTCACACAGTTTTGTGAGTTTCATACACAAACACACAGGTAGGTACATATCCCATAAACAACATACCAGTCACTCAGGTATGTGTGCTCTGCCTTGCAGGGACTTCTCTGCACACATGGAGACCTCATGTACTCTGTAGGCAAGTCTCATGGCATGCAGATGTTCTCACACATACACAAGTGTAGTGGGTCAGGCAGCTCACCCTGCAGTGAGTCACACATGCATGTGTGCCTGAGCTTCATACACACACATCCACACCTGTGCTTGTACAGGTATGTCACATATGTGCAGTGAGTCAGGTGTGCATTCCTGGACAGACACACACACTTTCATACACACCTAAACATGGGACTGGCAAAGAGCAAAGTCAGGACAAGTGTACCCAGGCAGATGTGACTTACCCAGACAAACATACGAGCCACACACATGCTGCAAAGTGAGGCAGACAGACACACCCAGAGCAGGTTGTGCACAGAGTGGGTGTTCATAGACCAAATACACACAGGATGGTGACTCACCCACATATGTACAAGTGTCACCTGCATGAGGGTGTCACACACAGACTGCATCTCTCACATGCACAGAAGTGTCACACAGACCAGAGTGCCACACAGAGGTGTCTCACACATACTGGTCACAGATGTGTTGCAGTCAAATGCACACATGAAGCAAGTTGTGCACTCAACTGAGTGTTGCAGAGACACATGCAACTTGAGGATGTGTCACATACACACTTCATACATGCATGGATGTGTCACACAATGTCTTTCAGGCAAAATGGATTTCACACCCTTTGATATGTATAACAAATGGACACACAGTCTCAGACATACAGAGATGCCTCACACAGATGTGTCTCTCCAATGCTGATACAGTGTCTCAAACACAGGACGTCATACCTGCAGGTATTACAGACACACAGTGCCTCACACCATCTCTCTCAGAGAGATGACAGACATACAATGTCTCACATTCTTCAGACACAGTTTCACCTGACACCTTTCACAGACACACAGAGGTGTCTCTTTGTCACGGAAAGGGTGACTCTCACACACATGGGTGCCTCTCACACGTGGGTATCACTAACGCATTCACGACGTGACACAGCATCTGTCGCTTATACGCAGTATTCCTCACACACGGGCACTCACAGACAGACACACAAAGCGTGTCGAACACACCGGTGACACAGAGTGTCCCTCGGACAGTGCCTGTCACACACACACACGCACGAGGGTGTTTCCCGTGCACTCATCGTGCCTCCCCTTGTCTCTCAGGGTCGCACACGGTTTCTCTGTCCTGGCAACGCCAGGGTCACACACGCTGAGCGTTCTGCGCACCCGCGTGGTCTCTCCTCCCCCTACTTCCTCCCCCTCTCCCCTCCTC
>VWZD01000017.1:28064-41054 GCA_013396695.1 Sakesphorus luctuosus | reverse complement strand
CTGCTGACCTCAAGTTCAGCAGATTCAAGGGACTCTCTAGCCTATAAAGCCAGGGAACACCACCTGATTACTACCACAATATTTCAGCCTTACAGTTCAGTGTTTTCAATCCTCTTTTTTGATCTCCAAAGATATTCTGATGAAATTTAAATAAAAGTTGACTACTATACTTTTCTCTCTATTTGCTGAAAGAAAGCTGGACGGGGAATGCCTCCAGGCTATATCTTTTTTTAAATCCTGATGATAGGGCAGGTTAAATCCAGGTACATTATCACTGTCTTATTCTGGAAGGAACAATAGAGACAGAGAGACTTTGGATGAAAGGAACAAGTAAAACATTGATGCACAGTGTCTTCCTGCTCTTATAAAGTCAATGGTGTGTCCGTTTGTGCGAGACAAAACCTCAAGCTACCACATTGTTGGTTTTTTGCAGCCTTTCTCAGAGGATGGCACTCAAAACATCCCCTGAGAATCAGACACCACCTCCATTTGCAAAGAACACCCCTCCTTTTGCTTGGAGACGTTAAATGAAGTATTACTGTGGAGGTACTGCCATTTTACTTTTGTCTTTTTTTTAAATGCATTTACCTATTGTTGCTTGAACAACAATTAATTTTCTTAATTTTGGAGAGCGTAATAACTCTGATTCTATTTTTACCTGCTTTATGCATCATACAGGAGACCTATAACACGTTCTCAAAAAGACAATTTTTTCATTTTCAATCAGCTTCTTCACAAGATTTCTCACATAGCCTACCTTTATACCACTAATTCCATTTTAGATCTGCTAGCATATCACACATCTCTTTGCCTGCTGTGTTAACATGTTTTCACATGCTTATCCTTTATTATTGCAAGAGAGGCAAGACTCCTGATGGGTTCTTAACCCTGAATTTTGCAAAAATTCTGGGGCAGGGCACTCGTTCCACCAGAATAAAAAAATGTAGACAAAGAAAGAGTTTAAGGAAAAATTACCGGAGAAGAAAACAATTTAATTAAGAGCAAATAGAATCTCTAACCTAAGCACACTCAAGGGGACTTCAGTAGGATTTGACTATTGAGGAGAGAAACATGCATTGCAAATCTTCAAAGTACCCTGTGTAAAGCCATAGGCTTTCAGAGAGGGGAGTTTTTCAGTTCATATTCAAGCAATTTGAGTTCAGGGCAGGCAAGATTCCTTCATTACAATCTGGCAAGAGAACTTGAATTTGACTTTCTCTGTATGCAGGTATGGAGTAGCTTTCCACAGTCCAGGTGCAGTGGATGGTGCTTGTCCCAGTTCGGTGGCCACTTTGCCTGTGCAATGAAAATGGCTGGTGGAGGGGAAGGGTTATACAGTCTGGCAGCTTTTTTCCACAGATGTAAGCTGCAATGTTCACCAGCAATAAGGAGACTTTCTCCTCCAATTTTTTTCCCAAAATGTCAGAGCTGAGGCTTTTGTGTTTTATGGGAATTATAGAGATGTTACAATCTCCTAATACATCTCCTTTCTCTCAATAGAGACACCAGAGATGGCTTTTAAAAATGTCCATGGCTTCCCACTTGTGAGAGTGGAATAAGCAAAGGGAGCACTTGCAGATCTAAAGAAGCGTTGTGCAGAGTAAGTGCTTTGGACACCAGTGTAGTGCTCCTGCTTCCACCTTCAATGCATCATCACTGGGTCTGCAGGCACCACCTCTTGTTCTGTCACTAATGAGCTACTATTTTGCAGAGGCCAACCACTCTAATTATCCCTGAGCTGGGAGCAGTCACATCTCTGCTGATGGCCAGCGTGTCTTGTTGTGTGCCTTGCCAAAATGCCCATCTTGTTCTTTGCATTGGAAGTGCCTCAGAGTAATTGAAAACAGAACATAATGTTGGGCCACTGGAGTAAGATAAAGGTATAAAACTTAGTAGTTTTCACATAACAGGGACAGAAGATTGAAAAGAATTGATTAGTTGGTTTTGCAGGTTTATTGAGACTAGCTCCAGTGAAGACCCTCTTCTGTTCATTACCTTAAATTGATAAAATCTCTTATGTGTCACCACTCATTTCAGCTGAAACAAAATTAATGCAGAAGTGGGAATGAGAAGGACTTTTTTCTTCTGAGTTTTACTGTTAATTAAAAAAAACAATTACCAGGAATTTCTAATTAATATATAAGTACACTTTAGCCTGTACCTGTTATTCAGCAAATTAGAGAGAAAATACTTGAAACATCTTATTAAACAGAATTACTCTTCCTCCATGTCCATTCACACTTCTGCTTAATAGTCGTTTTGAATAACACCTACGAGAAATGTTTATGTCCTTTAAGGTATGTTGCTGCAATTAATATTGTTCAGTAGTTTGCATCTTTTTCTATTAGAGATGGAATAAAGTGTCGAGATTGTGCTTAGGGGCTGTGTTTGAAAGAACTTCAAATATGCTCATTATAACAGATGGCCCAAGAAAACTGGTTGCACAACACGCAGAGCACCCTAGTAAGAAGGTGATAATCACTTCAGAAATTCAATAGACAGCCTTGAGAGACAAACACTAAACACCACGGATACAGCAAGGGGAGGATGGGTGAAAACTTGACACAGCCATCGAAGGAAGTTGCCAAGGTTAGATTAAGTCTGTCATCTCTGAATGACAATGAACAGACTCACCCAGGAATTGATCAGGTGAAAAAGCAGCAAAGTATTGGTGATTTGGAGCAACAAATACATAAATATCAGGGGTTTGCCCCCAGTGGTGCTGAGTTTTCTGCAGAAATACTTGGAATATATTCAAAGCAATCAGAAGGAAACATAAAAACCGTGACCTTATTAGAGGAATTCAGCAACAAAATACTGAAACAATAGAGAGATTAATGATGATGGCAGTGATTAACATGGAGATTGGAAAAAAAATAAAATAAATATTTGTTAACTGTTCTGACATATTTCAAAACGACCAAGAGAGATTATGTGCTACAAAGGGAACTTTAACATGACCTTAAGAATCCATACTCCTATTCAGACATATTTTAAAACAAAAAAAGGGGAAAAACTCCAAACAAATAAAAGAAAGCTTCCTGACAAAGGTGCTTTAGAGTTTGGAGTGTTTTTCAAAGAGGAGCAGTAGAGTCCCATTGATTTAGGTACTGGACATTAGCTAAAGGGCAAAGTAATATCTAGTAAAACATATAGGCCACCCTGCTCAGGACTTCTAATGATCTTATATTCTTTCCCAAATGTCAATGGTGTAATTCTTTGTTTCACAGCCTGAAATCTGTGGACTACTCTCAATTATAATGAAGGCAACATAAGTGAAATAGAAGATAAGTAAGAAAATTTTATAATGGTGTTGGGTGAGGGGAGAGCTGTTACCATTTTCAACTCGGCTTAATGCGTTTTAAGGTCCACTCCCTTTTTTTCAGTCTAATTAACTGGTCACTTCCTAACATATGCTGATTTTATAAGCATTAATTCACTGAGGTAATACTTTAACTTCTTCACCTTTTCCTAGGATCAAGTGTGGAACCAAGAATTCTATGCATTTGGAACAACCAGGGCCTTTAGACTTTGCTTTTAAACAAAACTTTCACATTTGAAAGGCAATTTTGAAAATGTAAATTCTATTCTTTTTTTTTCATTCTTTTTCTTTCTTTTACCATTGGGTCAGTTACTATTTGATGCCAAACCCCTGACTGAACCTTACTGTGAATATTCAATTATTATTTAGTTAGTACTTACTGTCACTATCTATATTTTATGTTGTAACTAAAGCATTGCAGTGCCAAAATGCAGAGAACCACTTTACAGCTTTTATTAGCAATCAACCTGGGTGGGGGGGAGGGGGGGGCAGGGAAAGGAGGTGTTACCTTACCATGGAATACCTAGGATCAGAATTTTTCTCACCTTAATTCTTGGTTACCATATTGTTCAAGACTCTAAAATATGTGCTATGAATGCTCTTTTCTGAGTGTTTAAAACAACTTTCATATTTCTCTGGTACCTCTCCTCATATGGTTTTCCATGTACGTTGGAAGTAGAGAGAGTCTTTGAAAAATGAAGGGTCAACTTTGGCTTGTAAAGCTCAGCATACAGTTTGAGTACCCCAATTTGCTGCTTGCTTATGAATTTCATTTAACCATTTCTGTTGTGCATTTCTTGTATTTACATTCAGGACATGGAAACAGTTACACTACTTATGTAAAATACAATAGAGGGAGCTTTTCTTGAAATAATCAGTAAGAATTTCTATACAATCTCCCTCTTGAATAAGTGATAGGAACAAAATCACATAATGAATGATATTCCTAGAAATGTATGTTTTAATTGGTTCCTGTGCACCATCATGTTTTCCAAGATGGCAGTACCATGAAGCAACATTAATATCTATTCAAAGCAAAGCAGATCACAGCTGGCAGGTAGATTTTATTAGAGACTTACAAGGAAGAAATAAATTAAGCCACAAGGGATAAAACTGAATAGGTTGAGGGCTGACTGAACCTAGAAGCTTATTCACCTTCTTGTGTTAAACTTGTCTGGCTTGCAACTTCAACTAGATTGCCCTTGGAAACAGTAAAATGAGGCACTGTGTTTGTTGTGGAGGACCTCTCTTCCAGAAGACATAAATCACACCAGTATTCATCTGAGCTCTCTGTTTCCAGAATGATCGCACTTCACTGGTTCACCTTTCTGTGTTGCAAAGAAAGGAGTGAGTTTCCATCACAGTAACACTGCCATAAATAGAAATTTACTCCTTAAAATTGTCAGGTCTACCCTGACCATGTGTGTGCCTCAAATCTTTTCTTTTTCTTCCAACATATCAGCTGGCTTAATAAAAACATGGCTTTTCTCTAAAAACCTTTCTCCATCTTGCAGTGTATGTAGTGATTGAAGCTGGGTCATTCAAAATTTAGTTTAAATCATTACTGACTAGAAATTGTTATCATCTGATAAAGAGTGGTCTGTGGGTTTAGTAAAAAAGTTTGACTTATAGCCTGTGAGTTGCAACAAAAGTGCTGATGATGCATACGTTTTGAGAAAGATCCAGCATCCCTTTGTGCCAGTACTGCAGTATGATGCCCCTGGTCATGTCCTGTGCTAGTCAGAAACCAGACAAAGGAGCTGGTTCAGAAGACAGCTTTGCCTCCTGTGCCTTCGGATTAATTTGTTCGTATTAGACTTCTGCACACATCTCCCTTTCTGAGACTACAGGTCCCAGCAAGCCTGGGTAGAAACCACTGAAAATTTGGTGATGTTACAGCTGTCGATTTGACAAAAATGAAACTTTTTTGTGATATGGATTTAACTAATGTTTTTCAAGGACATATATCCTCCTACTAAAATCAGGGGATTTGTTTAATCTTAAATTATGTTAGAATAAAAAAAAGCAACAAGAAGTTGATTTAATGCATACTCAGAAAACAAATATAAAACTCAGTGATGTCTGCAATTATTTTTTTTTCCTCTGCATTGCTGAGTGTATTTACCCAGAAGTGGTGTGAGACTTGAAAAATTTAAAAGCTTGATTTAATTTCAATTCCTATAGGTGAACATTGAAAGCTGCTCCTGTACTGGTGAAAGAAAATGAACAATGCTGTTGAAATAAACATTTTTGTGGACACCTTTTTTTGTTCTTTTTCACATGTTTTTGCACATGCAACTTGAATACAAATAGAATTATGGACTGCAAATCTTTCTTCTTGCTTGTTTTAAAATTGTGAATCAATTGCAAAACTTACAGAAAAGAGAAGGGTTACTTGCATTTAAAAAGAGGAGGATATATTAAAATATGTAATCATTTATTTTTAAAGTAAATTCTTGAGACCTATTAAATTATATCTTTTTATATTTTTGCTTTCTTAAACAAGAAAGTACTTTGTGTGCATACCATTACTTCCCTGCAGATAGGAAGCTCATTTGAAAGATTTGTCTTCTAGTTGTGCAGGTCTTCCACAATGCAGAAGCAGAGACAGAAACAGTTNCTTAACTTTCAGGTCTTTGTGAGGACAGAAGTGCTCTATGCAGATGCTGACCTATTTTATTTCCTTTTTCATGTATATTTTAGCACAGAAAAGTTAGTAGCATCCTAAGATATTATACACAGTAATTATGACATGGTTGTATTTATATAGTTTCAGTGCTGATAACTTTTTTCATGTTCCGCGTGAACGAATTGCCTTCAATAAGAACTGAAGTGACCTCTTTCTTTCAAAAACTATTTATTACAGTTGCAAGACCTACATATTCTATTTCCATATGCACTCCTGCTAGTTTTTGAAATATACCAGCAGCAGGCTATTTTTCTTTAGCTGTGGTAATATCCAAATACAAAAATTAGCACTGCTATAAATTCATTAAATCAGCAAATATGTTTTAATCAAACTGGGTATTAAGGATGTACAAAACTTTTACAATTATGGAAGAAACTTTTGAAGGTTCAAAGTATTCTAGATGTAGCGATATAAGAATACAAAGAAACCAAGTGAGAAGCACAAGGAGAAATGTTATTTTTATTATGTATCTCATAAAGGTTGAAATGAACATTTCTGAAGGGCTTGTGGCTTTCAAAACTTCCATTTTTACAACTCATCTGCCTGACATGTCTAGCTTCCTGTGTCTGAAAATTTCCTTATATTTTAGAAGTGCATGATTGGTCCTGAGAATAAATATTTTGTTTCTTTCCAAACTTTCCAAACTTTCCATTCTTGGACCCTAAACAAATTGAAAAGAGGAATTGCAAAATTATGTAAATGCAGATGATATTTCAAGTATAGGCCTGAAAAAAACTCTGCACATTTATTGCCTATCTCAGGTTCTCAGCTTTTATCTCCCACACATCTAACACACCAATGTGTGCCCAAACCTGAGTCTTGGTTGCCGGCATCACTCTGGAGATGATGGTCTAATCTCTTAAGATTAGATGTTAGAAAGAAATTCTTCACTGTGAGGTTGGTGAGGTACTGGAACAGGCTACCCAGAGCAGCTGTGGGTGACCCATCCCCAGAAGTGTTCAAGGCCAGATTGGATGAAGCTCTGAACAACCTGGTCTAGTGGAAGGTATCCCTGCCCATGGCAGGGGGGCTGGAATTAGATGACCCTCAAGGTCCCTTGCAAATCAAATAATTCTATGATTCTATGTCAGGTCTTTCCCAGTCTGCATGTCTCTAAAGCACTGGAACCTGAGAAATCATTCAGCTCCTCTAAATTAAAAATGCCCACTATTAAGCTAACTCTTTTCTTGATCCTTCATTCTTTTGATATACTATTTCCATAGGGCACTAAACAGACATTAGCAGAGGTTCTAGGAAAGCAGCCAAGATAGAAAAAATGGCTTGATTTGATTAAAAGAAAATTACCTAAGAACATTTTCCTTGCAATACAGCTTTTTCAATAGCATTTTTCTTCACTCTAGCTTTTATTCTGCAATGGCATGACACATATGCAGTAGTTTGCTAGTATTCAAAATTGATTTGGCCAATCTAATCTGTATTTTGTTGATGTGAAAATCAGAGCAAATCATTAGGTTATCAAAGCTGTCTCCTTCACAACTAGAATCACTGCATATTCCCAGTTAGAAGGGACCCTAAAGGATCATCAAGTCCAACTCTTAAGTGAATAGGCCGCATGGAGATTGAGCCTGTGACCTCAGTGTTATTCGTACTGTGTTCTAACCAACTGAGCTATTCAGTGCTACTATTATGTTATGGTTACAAAAGCCATGAGTGGAGCTTTCGCGATGAATATTCACACCATCAGTGATGGGGGTGTCAGCCTAATAAGAAAAAGAAAGAGCTAAGGAACTGAAGAGGAAGGGACTACTTTTTTCCCATCACTGAGGGAGAGGCAGCCATTTTTCTCAAGTCTAGGCACAAATAGCAGTTCCTGTTAGGGCCGCTAATTCCTGGATTTCACCTAGAGACCTTGACAGTAGCAGACCCATGAGTTTCTAGCCACTGCCGGTTTTTTTCTCTTGCCAAAATTGCTGTGTTTGCTACTGAAGCCAGGGAAAGGCTGTGTGTGGCAACTGTTGCTACTGCCATTCCTTACTGGGAGAGACTATGCTGAAGCTGCTCCAGCACTGCCCCCTCCCACTGGTTGCTGTTGGTGATTCCCAGGAAGAGGAAAGGAGCTGCTACTGTCTGCCATCTTCCTGCAGAGAATAATTTGCTACACTGTGCTTTTCTTTTTTTTTTCCCCAACTACGTGTTCCAAGGGGCAGTGTATGTCTGGGAAGAAGCCTCTCAGCCGTTTTGTCTTTGCTTGGCAAACCCACATGTCAGATGCCATTTTGTCTTTTTTTTTTTTGTCCTATGGTTGTGGAGTCTAGAAAATTATTTTTGTGTTTTCCTGTGCATCTTTATAGTTACTGCTATTTCCTTTAGTAATTTTCTTACTTTTAACTTACATTTCCTTGTATGCTCCCTTCATTACTGGAGGGGAGGGGAAGACATTGAAACAAAAGGGTAGTGACTCATTTGGAGTTCTATTTCTCTGGTTTGTTTGTCCAAAACCAACTCATCTTCTAAGTATTTGATTGTTTTGAGGGTTGAATAGGACTCAATGCGGGTTTACTGTGTTTGGTCTGCAATGCCTTACTGCAGAAATTACGTCCACATCACATGTCTAAGAGAAGCATGTCAATGGCACAATGCTAGACTTGATAGAAGCTCTTCTGTCTCTCACAAGCTTGAGCTTCTTCCCACCAGACTGGGGGGGCAGGTTTCTTCTAAATTTCAACTAAACATTTCCAAAACTGATCTGGAAAAGTTAGAAAGCCAAATCTGTAATGTACAGAGGTGCTAAAAATATAAAAAGAGCTACGCCTTCTTTTCACTCTTGCAAATTTTTCCCTTTGTTACTGAAATATTGCATCTTCAAGGCTAATTTTGATTTCAGCTCGAGAAAAGCTGAGCAAAAGAAGTTACATGTTGGATTGCTCTTGGCCAAGGAAAGTGTGAAGGATTTACAACTTTTTGCAAGTATTATTTTGTATTTTCTGAATTTGCAATATTCTCTAAGTTTGTATTTGAGAAGTGGCCACCCATGGCTGATCTTTCAATATGTCTTGTCCATAACTTTCTCTTTGCAGTTCCTGAAGCTTTGTATCTGTGTCAGCAGCTTCCTGGTCTGGCTGAGGAAGTTGGTTAGATGAAGGAAAATGTCTTGTTCTGGGAGCAGAACTGGACCAGGTGTCCAATGGAAGCAGAACCACACAGAGAAGTGATGTTCTTCTTGCAGAATGACAAACAAACTAGGTGGTGGATTTATAGAATTAGTTAGATAACTAACCAGGTATTGTGAATTATTTTCCATGAAGTTAAAGCTATGAATGCTTTTTTTCAGTTAGAAGAATGGGAAGATGCTACCATTATCCTCTTGTTAAGAAATCCTCAGTGATATTATCATGTGTAGGTATATACCTAACACAGGTAACTCTTCTATCTGTGCTGTTTTTGAACAATTTTCAAACATCCTGTTCTAGACTTTGCAGATGTTTCTACCATCTGTTGAATGACCAAGCATTTATTTCCTGTATAATTAACATTTATGTAGTAAAATTATTTAGTATATTCTGAGATACTCAATAAAATGACAACCAAAATATTTCTAGAATATTACTCCATAAAACACTGGATTCACCAGCTTTTCAAAAATTCCCATAATTTTAAAACTTTTTTAAATGGTAATTTTGTTCTAAATGTGGAAGTGAAAAATTGGAAAGTTACGTGAGTGTTAATATTTGATAAGAGCTTAATTATCTTTATTTTTCCTCTGAAGCCAAGGTTTATAGAAGAATCAACTATACCAAGATATGGGGTTTGTAACTGATTATATAATTTTAGTATCTGGAAGTTGGAGTACAATAATTCTTTTCCCAGTGAGTCTGTTTCCTTGGACTATGGCTTTTGCAACATCAAAATAAAGAACTTTTAAAAGTATTTTTGACATAAAATATGATATCTCTATACAATGATCTGTACTATTTGCCATGTGTGCTTTTGGTTATATATGAACTTTGAAATTATATAGGTCTTATGTTACTCTAATAGTTGTAGTCCTCTAACAGGAGGGAGAGCTTCCCCAAAAAACTCCATCTTTGTTTGTTCAACTAGGATACTCAGTAGGGGAAGAGTAATTGTGAAGGACAATCCATATTGCAATGGTGGTGCTTATTTCATGCATGTGTAACGGAGTGTGATGCCATTTGTGAGGATTTTTGGTGCGTCTAATTAAATGAAACATTATAAAATTAGAAAATATCAAATAAATAAAAGGAGGGATTGAAAAATATTGAAAATTACAAAAATCATGAATCCAATGCCCCAAATATATGTGTGTTGGCTGAAGTTAAAACATCTAATCTCTATACTGTGTTATTTGTTTCTTTCCTTGCTCTTTCTGGAAAATGTGTACATATAAGAAAAGCAATAGGCACAAATAATAATCATGCTGCCAGTAAGTTGAGGTATTGTGCCTAGGATTAGCTGGGGCTTAGCAGGAGGACAAGGTCATTGCTAGGGCTCTCCAATTACCGCTAGTACCACTACTTTTTCAAATGTGTCAAATGACAACAAGCCTTTGAATGCTAAATCAAACATCAGCAGCTTCTAGATGGGCTAGTGGTAATGACTGACATTGAGTCTGAGAGTTTGACATTGTTTGTCAAGATAAGTTCACAATGAAGAGGACTTTCATTTCCAATATAAACTATTTATGGTTAGGATTGCACCTATAAACTGTGCTGCAAAATGCCTAACCCTGACAAGAGAAAGAGGCTTTAACTACAGACAAACTCCCAGTGGTATGTGGGATAATTAATAATTCTTATTATGTTACCTTTTCAGTAGCTTTTGTTTCACTTTTTAGATTCATAGCCAAAATTACAGTGTTCTTTAATTAACAGTGTTTTGGGATGCTAACGTGTCAAAGGGCTGTGGGGTTTGGTTCCTAGAAATGTTTTTCAACATTAATGCAAAAAAATTCAGTGGGTGGAGAGAAACCCTGTAACCAGAAGGCTCACAAGCTGAATGTTATTTGTTTACTCTTTAGCATAATTTGATTCCTTCTTTCCTGATAAACAGAGAAATGACTTGATAACTCTCGTTTTTGGAGGCGGGAAGGGCATAAAGGGAGGGAAAGGAGAGTTTGCATACAATATGGCAGTTTCACAAGTGAAATTCACAGGATTCCCTAGAAATAGGTGCAAAATGCTTAAGGAGGCTTCAAGATATTCTCCCAGAAAACCACAGAGCAATTCATTTCTTCTGGAAATTATTTTTATTCCTTGTTGTTAATTCAGCTTGTAGAGTACTTGTTCTTACCTACCATTCATCATCAGGATCTGGAGGAAAGTTGGTGAAATTCAGCTCTCTCTTAGGGTCACCGCTTTAACTTTGCTGCAAAATCTGGAGCAAGGCATGAGTGCCCCATGCTCCTCCCTCCCAGGGAAAACACTGTTTACTGGTGAGATGTTCCAGTCAGTGTAAGATGCTACCAGGTGGTAGTGACTGTTATAGGCACCGAGGTGATGAGCTAGAGATATTAGCATTTATTTAATTAATAAAGGGAAAAAAATGAGTAATTTTATTTATTAAAAAAACAACAAGCAATTTCAGCAAGCGATATCAGCGTCCAGCTCTTTTAGCTCAAGCCTCAGTGATTTCAACTCTTTTAGAAGGCAAGCAAATAAGCAACACAGTGTTTGCCGGGTGGCAGAACACTGGGCAACCATGGAGTCCAGCTCCCAGGGTACGCATGGGATCTGAGCCAGCTCTCTGCTTTTATTTACTTTTTCTGTGTAGGCCACGCCCCTTTGTGCAGGCTCAGTTCATGTGTTGCATAATAGTTGTGCAAGCTATGCCTCTTTGTGCAGGCTCAGTTCTGTGTGGTGACAGTTTTCAACCAGGTCCGGCAGGCTCCCTGCGTGGGTTGCATAATAGTAGGCACCTTGTGGTAGTCCCGTGACTGGGGAGCAGAGCGGCGTGGGCCCGGGTGCAGTGCAGTGGTGGTGGCACAGGATGTTTCGTCCCCGCAGTGGCGCGGAGGCAACCCAGGCGACAGAGGATGTTCTGTCTGGAAGCAACGTGGCAATTCTCTGAGACAGCTGCAAACAGCGGAGAGGGAGACCATGGTGCTGCAGCTGTCCTGAGTGGCACGGGCCTGGGGGAGACCAGTGGGAGCTGGTGGCAGGGCTTGGTTCCTTGGCAGAGAAGGGGTTTGCAGCGCCGCGAGTGGTTGTGGTGCCAGGACTGTGCTGTGGAACGGCAGAGGCAACGCCAGGGAGGGTGGCGGGAATGCCCCCAGCAGCATGGCAGACCTTGGTTGGCACCACATGTGAGGCGGGCAGCTTGCATGGGAGAGCTAGAGCCCCATGGGTTGTACAGGATAGGTCGAGGGGGAATGGATCGGCTGGGGCCAGGTGTGGGAGTGCATGGACTTGGGGGAGCCACGCGGAAGCCAGCGGTGGGGAGACAAGCATGAGCTTGGCCCTGGGCCCGTACGCGGTTGGGGTGGGCTGGCACTGGGGCCAGGGCCCGGCAGCCGGGGACAGGATGGGGGCTCAGCCAAGGGGGTTGCCAGCTCGTGGGGCCAGGGGAAGCCGGAGAACTGCGGGCAGGCTCGGCTTCCAGAGCAGCCAGGTTTGGCCAGGGCCGGGAGAAACTAGCAGGCTGGTACTGGGCTTGGGACAGCCCGCGGGGGCTGGGGCCCAGGGACTGGGAAAAAGCCGCACCACGCAGGGTCGGGGGAAAGACGGACTGGTGCCATCAGCCAGGCAGCCATTGCGGGCTGGTGTGGGGGGGTGGGGTTGCAAATGGCATGGCACTGGAGCCGCATGGAAGCCAGCAGCGGGGCAACAAGCGTGTGCTGGCCATGGGGCCACACGAGAGAGGGGGGCGGACCGGCAGATGCCGGCCAGGAGGCCGGTAAGGGGGAGCGGGCACGGTTTTGAGTCGTGCAGGGGGAGGGGGGGGTTTCCGAGTGCTGGGCCAGGACTTGGGGGGGGAGGGCTCGGCTTGTGGGGGGAGCGCC
>VWZD01000017.1:0-26482 GCA_013396695.1 Sakesphorus luctuosus | reverse complement strand
GATTGAGATAAGAACAATTTACTGGAAACTGCAATGAAGCAAGAAAAATTAACAGTAACAACACTACTAATAATGGAGTGTACAAGATAGGCAAATGATTCACACTTGATTGTGCACCACACAGAACGTGGTGGTCTCCAATCACACACTCTGACAAATCAAATAAATCCCCTAACAACCTGTACATGGTGTAAGGTTGTATAGAATAACCCCAGGGTCCTGGCTGTGCCTCTCCTGCCTGCTGCAAAAGTTAACCCTGTTCTGGGTGGAACAAGAGGAGGGAACAAATTTGGAAAGCACTGACAGACATTTGAAGAAAAGTATGCAACAAAATCATTTGAAGCTTCTCTTTATGAAGCAAAATATAAAAATAGTGTAAAAAATTTACATCTCCCAAAAATCATAAAGTAAGGTTGTATCCTTACAGTCCTGCAGAAAAACCACCTCCATGCTGATTCCAGTCCTTACTGTTAATGCATTGCATTTCTGTATTGAATACAGTAAAATGTCCTAAAAAACCTATCATTAACCAAATGCCAGGCTGCATTACTTGCCAGCTGAAGGGTTAAATAGCATTCTCATCTTCTGCTTAGATCTTTGGTATAAATAGCTTTTGATGGTCTGTTACCTTGTTTTCCTTATTTCTCATGCAAAAAAATTTCATATGAAAATGGTCCAATATGAATATAACATTGTAGTACATGTGTGGAGAATACTAAGAAATACCACTGTCTGCAAGTGAGCACTGAGTTCCTGTTGTAGTTTCGAATTATAATGTAAATTCTCTCCCTGCCACTAACTGCCCATGCCGTTAGTTAACAAAAGAAGTAGTTAACTGCTACCTGATCATTTGGGTGGGGGGCAGAGGTCTCTTTGGTTTTGGGGACATTGCATTTTTAGCTCAGCTGAACGCAGCAGCGGTGTGTGTGTGTTGCTGGAGAAAGGAAGCCATTTTTCTCCTGCTCCTGGCTGCTGCTGCTGCTGGGTTTTTGGTGTGCTGGTTCCTTTTTCCTTGCCACGGCTGTTCTCCTGATTCGGACTGGGGCCCTGGTCACCCCTCTGATCTCTGCCTGCAGTGTCATGGCCTGCCTGTCCTGGCCACAGCAGCAACCCGGGAGAGAGAAGTCACAGCTGCTTCCCGGGACACACTGCAGCTCTCCACTTCCAGCTTTCCTTCTGTATTTGGGACAAGGGACACAGAGGGAGAGAGAATTCATCTGAGTGCTCACCGCTCGTCTGTGTCGCTGGAAAGGGACTGGGAGCTCACCCTGCAGCCAACCGGGCTGTGACACAGACATTACCCATAAGTATAATTTTTCTCCAGGAGGAAATCTGCTGGTTTGGAGGTTGTTCCAGTTAAAAACAGTTATCCTTCTTGTATCCATTTTCTGGTTGTGGGTAAACATTCTGGGTTTTCCCCTCAAAACTAAGACACATTCAGTAGGATTTATTGGTTGTGATTTAAATTTTAAAAAGTCCACCCATCCAACCCATCAAAATGCTGATTTGTTTCCATTCTATTTCAGAAGTTGATTCTTGTCCTACAAAAACAAGGTCTTTTGAAGAGAATCTTGACCCTGAATTTTATGGGAATCTTACTTTGATATTTCTAAAAGTGAACAACAGAAAGACTGAATTTCCAGCAAGAAAGGATAGCATGACAGTTCTATTAATTACAGTTTTAACCCAGACACTGTGATTCAGAAGAAGTAGCTGACTGTGATGATGATAGCAAGACTTCATGAACAAAGATTTGGGAAGGGCTCTACCCATATAGTCGTGTCCTTCAAGCCTGCGCAGTGGATTTTTTAGGAGAGGCACAGCGTGTGTGAAACTGGCCCCACCCTTTAACTCCTGAGGTTCATCTGCTACGGCCGAGCAAGCTTGGACAGTGACAGTGAAGTCCTCAGGACTAGAACCTACAGCCCCCAGTATTCCCAGGAGGTTTCCCATCCAAGTACTAATCAGGGCTGACCCTGCTTAGCTTCTGAGATCAGATGAGATCGGGTGTCAGGGTGGCATTCAACTGCCTTAGCTGACTGTAGTTTTATGTATTAGGACTAGAGCCAACCACCAGAAAATTAGTGTTTCAGGCAGTGCAGGGAGCCTCTCATGTAATACTCAAATGCTGTACCTGTATCTGTCTATTTCAGAAGTCCAATGAGGAAAATTGAATTTGTGTTTTGTCATGGTATCCAATATCCTTCTGTTTTTAAAAATCCAACATCTTTGAGGTTGGGTTTTCATGAAGATCGCCACTTCAACAATTTTGGTGAGTCAGTCAGCTCTGAAGCCTGGACAAAAAACATACAGGAAAACTAAAAACTCCCAAACACCAAACCAGAGATTTAGTCAGAGTTAATGCTCTTTTGACAGCAATCCTGTATGACTCAGGTGCCTTCTGTCTTTGGGAATTCATGATTTTTCTCCTTCGTGGAGAATTTGTATATCCATGAAGCTGTACTTAGATTTAGGTGAGAGCAACAATGTTTCCCAAACATGAGAGACGGAGAGAGAGAGGAAAATAGGGGGGGGGGGGGGAGGGNNNATGGGGGGGGGGGGGGTTAGTTGCAATTTTTTTCTCTGTACTTTCATGTAGTTTACTAATCCTGTCTACTGTGAATTTATTGTGCAGATAGCAGATTCCTTGTAGGATTGTGTTTTGTTTCTCATCATCTAAATCATCTCCTCATCTCAACACAAAAATGAATCTTTCTTCAGGGGAAGAGTATGCTCTGTATTTATTAATCATTCTTATTATTTTTTTCCCCATAAGTTCTCTGTTATAGGTTTGGCTGATGGGCCTAAATTTGGGCTTTGGAGTTCAGATCAGGCCTGGGATTGTCAGCTGACTTCAGGTGAGCTGGGCTAGCTAACAGCTGACTTCTTCTAGCCAATGGTGTTGTATTCCATACCATGATACATCATCATCTCAGAAGGGGTAAGAGCCAGTGTGTGGGTGTGGCTTGGTCAGTTCCATCATGGCTGAAAAGAAAGAGGATGTGCTACAGCTCTTCTACTCTGTTAGGCCTTGCTCTTGTTGCTGCCTCTACTTGCCTTTTGTTTGGTTTCAGGGAAGTAGAAACATTTTGTTGTTACTCTTTCTGTTTCTTGCTGAATGTCTTTTAGAGTGCTTATGAATCTAGAGTAATACACTTTGTATTAATTGGGGAGTGGGAGGTTATTTCTTGTTATATATATCTTGTATAAGTGTGTGTTATATTGTAGTTTTCTCTTAATTTTCTCTTTTCTGTATAAATACATTAGTTAGTTTCAGCATAAACCTAGCTTGGAGGGTTTTTTTCCCCTCTCTCTCTTCTTCCCTTTTCACTCTGTCTCAGACAGTTGGCATTTTGCCAGCTCAACCCAAGACAGTTCTCCCATGATCTCTAAAATTAAGTCAGTCCTGCCTGAACCAGTTCTAGGTCTGTACACAGCTCAAACTTAAAAAGGTAGTGTTTGCAAGAGACTGACTTGGAGGCACTCTGAAGACAACTGCTTTCTGCCTTTCTTGAATGTATTCTGACCCCAGCTAGCTTCTTTTCCAGGATGTACAGAATTCTGTCAGTGTTGATATCATTCTAGTTTGACATGACAGCTGATATCTGATACATAAGATTTTAGAAGATACTTCTGCCCTCAGTTCTTTCTATTTCTTGCAGTATTTGTCCCTTTCCTTTGAACACGTACAGATTGTGTACTCACTTCATTAGATTTGATCCCCTAACATCAGTTGTTAGTCCTCCAGAAACTTACATGTCAGCACATGTTGAACTTTGCATAACAAATGAGTAACTTCCAAACTAAATGAGAACTTCCTACATAGATTAGAAAAATACCAAAAACTTCTGAATACTTATCCTGAATATCAGTAGCCTTCAACCTCACCCAACAGTGGCACTGGTGCTTACTTTATGACAATTACAGTACCCAAACTAATAATGTGCTAGATAAAACCTGCCACAGGTTGACATCTAACTGAAACTCAAAATACATAGAAGTGATTAAGATATCTATGTAACTCCACTGCTCTTAAGTACCTTTTAGAAGTGTCTTTAGAGGATTTATGAGCAGCCTCTCTGTTGGGTAGGTTGAAAAAATACCCACTTCCCACCACAGTGTGCTTGTTAGTTTAACATTGACCAGTGCTCTTTCTGTAAAACCTGAACTCCTGCCCACCTCTTACACTAAACAATAAACATATTTCACTGCACAATCTTCATCATGGCAAAAATGTATCACAGAAACACAGAACATAATGAAATGAAAAGGAACCAAAAGGATCAATTAGTCCAGCTCTTGGCACTGTTCAGGACCATCCCCAAGTGACACCATGTGCTTGAGAGTATTGTCCAAATGCTTCTTGAACTCTCTCAGGCTGTGAGTGCTGCCCTGGACAGGCTGTTCTAGGGCCCAGTCACCCTCTGGGTGAATAACCTTTTTCTAATATCCAACCTAAACTTTCCCTGACACAAATTCAGGTAATTTCCTCAGATTCTGTTGCTGGTCACCATAGAGAAAAGATCAGTGTCTACCCCTCCTGTTCCCTTCACGAATGAGGCCTCCCCTCAGTCTCCTCTTCTCCAGGCTGAACAGACCAAGTGACCTCAGCTACTTCTCATACAGCTTCCTCTCTAAATCCATCACCATCTCCTTTGTCCTCCTTTGGGCACTCTCTAATCACTTAATATCTTTCATATATTGCGGTGACCAAAACTGCACACAATATTCATGCTGAAGCCACCCCAGTGCAGAGCAGAGTGGGACAATCACCACCCTCACCCAGCTGGCGATGCTTTGATGATGCCCCTTGGGACACGGTTGGTCCTCCTGGCTGCCAGGGCACTACTGACTCATATCCCAGGACCCCCTGGTCCCTTTCCGTGGCACTGCTTTCCAGCTTGTCATTCCCCAGTCTGTATGAACATTCAGGGTTGCTCTCTCCTGGGTGCCATACCTGGCACTTGCCCTTGGTTTGTGATTGCCCAGTCCTCCAATATGCCTTTGAAGGAGTCAACAGCTTCTCACAGTTTTGTATTGTATTTCAGTACTGTGTCCAAGTCATTTATGAAGATGTTGAAGAGAACAGTGCCTGAGATGGAACCCTGTGGAACAAGGGTGCAAAACTCAAAGTATCTTCTTTCTTAGCAGTAATGCAAGAGTTTTGACCAGGAATGAACAAGTTCTTGGCTGTTTGGCTTGCAGTGCAGGTTTAGATTTTAAAGGTCAAATTTAATTGAAAGCCACCTTAAAAGAGTTTCCTTTGAGCTTCTGTATTTTTGTTTTCTTTTTAATAACTTGGACATCTCACTGCTACAATGATTGAATGATGAGAAAGAATCAAATAGCACCAGAGACAAGGAAATTAGAACACCCTAATTCAAACTGTGTTTTGAAACTCAAAGCAAATTAAAAAGTAGTTTAAATTAACAAGACAGAACTTAAAATGTGGAGGACAGGTTTTTCCTATCCAGTGTGTAACAACCACAGAATGAAAAGTCAAGCTGGGGTGTATACTGGTGCACATAATATCAGTGTAATAAGTAACCTTTTTTATTTTCCCTGAGTCGTTTTGTTATACTTTTCTTTTTAATGATTTTAGAGCAGTTAGATTCTGTCCTTGTGGAAAGGGCAAAATTTTCTCATATTTTCTCATTTGGGTTTATGTAAGTTGACATTTGGCGTGCCATTTGTCTCACTCTTAGCTATTTAAAGGTGCTTGCCCAAAGAATCCTTTTGGGAACTGGCTTTCTATACTCGGGGCTGATGTTGTGAAGGTTTCTGGGTGAAACCTTCTAACCTCTTCAAAGAAAAGACAGATTTGACCCCAAAGCTCTTATTCATAACAACAAGTCAAAAGGTGACCATCCTGTGTGACCCGTGGAATATACTACATGCTATTTTTAGACAGTACAGAATGCACTCAAGGTCAAATCACACAGTCCATGATTAACAAAATATTCTTGCAGGAACATTATTCAATATTAAGCCACATAAATGGTCCCAAAGAGAAAAATCCAGAGAAGGAAGATAGCAGTTTGACTAGTGTTTGTGCTCTTCTTGGCCATCGTGAGTTGGTGATTCTTTTCACTCTAGGAAAAAAAAAAAAGATAAAGAAAGCATTTATCATTTAAAAGTTAAATGAAATTCCTTGGGTTTGTGCTTATAAACATGTGTGCATGTGTGCATATACCTAAAACTTACTTACCTTGTACCTATTGTAGTTTTATGGACATACAAATATACTTCTCTTTCAATCGTTAATTTTCTACAGAAAATGTTCATCCATGTTCATTAACTAACGTGATTTAGGCAAAAAAATACACACCAAAAATCAATGGTCTAAATGTAAATTGAGCACAAACAGATAAATCAAAGATGGCAAATTAAAAAAACAAGTTTTTTACTTTGCCATACAGATTTTGAAAACATTCTCTGTAAATGTGTAAATGTCTCAGGTTGGCCTAGTTTTTTTACCAACCCTGGACTGCCTCCTCCCTCCCCACAGAGTCTTCCCAGCAAAAGGAAAAAAAACTGAAAAGGAAAGAACTCAAAAGAAACTGAATTGAATTAACAAAAAGAAATTATATTTTTTTAACATCTACAACTATGTATGCAATTTGTACACACTATGTGGGGCCCCATCCCAGGGGGACAAAGGGAGAAGGGAGAGGAGAATGGTTAACAAGAATTAAGGGGAGACAAACCCAAACCAAAACAAATGAAACAGACAAATACAATTAGAGACTTCAGGAAAGAGGAACAGGCATGATACAATCTCACCAGTCCCGGGCCAAGAAAACCAACAGCAACAGAACAGACCATCCAGGCTCCTCCTGCTTCCCCCAGCCTTGCCGGAACCAGGCAGATAAAGCTCCCTCCTATCTGCCCTCCTCCTCTGCTACGTGGAAAACACGTGTGGAATACTTGGTAATGTCCACTTCCTTAGTTACACGTAGTTACTGAGGAAGCCATGGGTCAAACCCATCACAGTAACATAAAAGAAGACTTAGGGGTCTGTGACCAGGACAGGGAATCAGAAAAAATTGCAATATTTAAACATGACCTTCTCCTGACTTTAGCAAATCATTTAATCAAATTCAAATACCTTAATAATTGGATAACTGTTAGACAAGGGTTGTCGAAGAATTTAAATATTTAAAGTGGGTTTGGGAACTTTTTTCACTGAGATTTTTAAAATTTCAATATAGAAACTTTAAGAAATAACTTGATTATCAAAGGCAATGCTACACGTCTATTTCATCCAACAATTAGAAACTCTAGTCATTACTTCAACTTTTTTCATACTGAATTATTACAGCAGGACTTGAAAAATTCACTCTGTTATTCACAGGGGTTAATAGTTTATTATACACCTCTCCAGCTGAGCTTTGCTAACATTGCTAAACTCACTGTGCCTTTTTATAGTCTTTTCAAACTGGAAAATTGTGGGGTTTTATCTGACTTTTAAAGTTTTGTTTACATCTGGAGAAAACCTGAAATGCTGGGCAGAGAGGAAAATATTTTAAGAATAGTAACAGTTTGTGTTCATTTGAAACATCAAATTTCAAGAAATTAGGCTCAGTGATAGAATGCATTCATTTTACTGAAATTTGTCATCAGCATCCCAAAACAAGAAACTTGTTTAATTTTATGTAACGAGATATATATACAAATACTGTACAAATAAGGTATAATATCCACATAATGCCATAGGTAAAAAGTGTTACTTCTAAAAAAAGAATCCTCACAAGTTAAAAGCACACTTTAGAGATTTCCCTAAAAGTTTTCAAAGTAATTATTTTCAAATATCTCTCCTGGCACACATACTGCAAGTTTGTAACTATTCTCAGCTTCAGTTGAAGAAGTTTTTTCTGGAAATTTTCAGTCATACTGTGCTATGCTTTCAGCACATCTCACCAGTTAAATAGGGTCAGCTGTGTTCTGTCTACAGCCAAGAGAGAAGTAATGGTGCTGATTCTGAATCAATATTAACCTCAGTGGTGTGCTAGAAGTGAAGCTATTCTTTTTAAGGAGGTCAAACAAGATCCTTATTTCTCCTGAACTAAGGAATATTTGATACACTTTGGAAATCGAAGACTATGGCTCAAAGCCAGATTAAAATTTGGAGATAACTTTCTGCTGATTTAAATTATCTTTATGGTATCAATTAACCCTGATGCTCTGTCCTAAAACTTTGATAATGCAGCCTTGTTTTCATGTGTATGTTATGATTCACCCCTAGGGAAGCTGCTTTTTGTATTTGTAACACTAGTTTTTTGGGTATTTTGTTTGTTTGTATGGTTTCCTTTTGTTGTTTTTCTTTTTTTTTATTCCAATTGTGACATACTGAAAGATAGCTAAATACCATCTTGAAAATATAAAGGAAGTGGTTACATAGTCACATTTTTAGAAGGTGTGATTTTTTCCAGCAGATTCAATTCTTACAAATTTAATCCCTTTATATGAGTAAGCATCCAGAAAACAACTATCTTTGAAAAGCTGGCAACATTTAGGGATACTGAGGTTAAAAAATAGTGTTCTGTATTCTGTTTTTTTTTTATAGTTTTCAAACAACTAATTGATTTTTGACACCATAAACCACTGCATATGCCAGTGATGGAGTATGATAAGAATTGTCATAAATAGTCTCAAAAAAAGGATTACAATAGGAAAGTGTTCATGTAGGAGATCAGAAAACACTGAAGAGTTAAAAAGCTTTGTGAGGATAACACATATTTTAATTATTTGATTAAGGAGAAGGAAACCTCTGATTATTTCTTTCCATCTATCTGCGAGAAAACAAAGAGGCATTCAGTGAAATCAATAAGATTTGAAGCAAACCACTTAATGGAGTAAAAATCTATCTAACCATCAACACTGGCCAAAACAATCATTAGAAACTTGAAGATACTTTTGAAAATCTGGCATTTTTCACACTCGAGTCAGGGACAAGCAAGAAAGGTGTATATTACTCTGTAGCTAAGTTCTTACATCTTCTTCACTGAAATTTTTCAGATACTGATATCCTTTTGAGGGACAAAAAATGGGACAAAAAGAAACCTCTTGTGTAATCTGGTATGACAATATCTACATTCTCTTATTGGAAACTCTGTATCATGTTAAACAGTTTCCCAAAATTTTATTCTGATGGCTTCTCAGGAATAGTACGAGTAGGACAAACATGCTATTTAAAGGCAGAACTTTGCTTTACATAGTGAATATATATAAACTCAATAAAAATCAGTTCTCTGTTATTATTTCAGTTGCAATTTGTGATAGTTTTGAACTTGGCAAAATGCCAAGTATTCACCTAGTTGATGGCAGCTCCCTCCTTTTCCAGAGTGGGAAGAAAAGAAAAAAAACTACAAAACTACAATTTACAATAAGGCAGATTATATTTACACAGCAAAGAAGAAATAAAAATGAGAATAAAGCAATATACACACAAGAGTAAGGCAAATAGAAAAGTATCTGCTTCCCTACAACAGCAGCAATGAGGGCCCTAGCTCCCTGGCACGCAGAACAGCAGTCCTCAACGGTAGCGGTCACAATCAAGAGAGAAAGCACCACCTCCCTCTTTCTTTTATATCTGATTTGATATAATATGGTATGAAATACTCTCTTTGGTTAGTTAAAGTCTGCTGACAGCCCATATGCCTTCCCATATCTCCTGATACAGAATCATAGGGCCTACTATTAGAAAGTAGGGTTTGGCCCAACTAAACCTATCACACAATTATACATTAGCATTTTTTCCCATAACCTTCATCACTACTTAAAAAGTACTAGTAAGCTAGAAAATTCTCCTCCAGAGTTGTAAGAAATATACTCCCGAAACAGTTCAGCAATTCCATATACATTCTGGAGCAGGAGTGGCATATATTTTATAGAAGAGAATTTCTGCAAGGTGTTTTGTTCACTCTTTTCAGAAAGTTTGAGGTGTAAGAAATGACTGTGTCTAAACGTATCATTCTAAGGTAATCAGATAATTTAACAGTGAGAATAGGAATATCCATATTTGATGTAAAAGATGCTATACAGTTCTTGGAAAACTGTTAACATGCCCTCTGGAAGAGGGGCAAGTTTTTTGTAAGATGTGCTGTTTAGTAGCAGGGAGCGTGCAGTTAGCAAAAAAAGAGTTCTAACATCTTTTCCCCTCTCCAGTTTGTGAGGAAGAAATGTATGTTATGTCTAGAGGGACAGCCACCATCAGACACAGTCGTAGATCAATTCAAAGAGAAGTGAGTCCTACCATACAGCAAACCATGTGCCTATTTGTACATGGCACTGAGCTGCTTAGTTTGTGGTGATTACATTGAGTGAATGCTATTCAGCGTCTTGCAAGTCTCAACTTCTTTCAGGATCAGGCTCTGGGTGTTGAAAACCATCCTTTACAAGCAACTCTTACAACATATCTCTGGGTGACAATGAAGAAAAGGAAAAAAAAGAAATCACAGCCAGCAGTTATATTTGCATGTGATTCAAAGGAACTGCTAATTAACTACACAATTTCTCTTCAAAAGAAGAAGAAGAAAAGAATAAAAATGGCTTACGAAACGTTTTTTGGTAGCTTCTTCGAACTATTTTAGAAAAATGCAGGGAAAGGTTAAATGCCTTAAAATGGGTATTTTTGACATTTGCCCTTTTATCTCACTGAAACATTTTTTTTCATGTTTTTAGTCACATGTATCAAACACGAAAAGGAAGAAAAGCCCTGAGATGAACCTGAGATATGAAAGCCTTAGTAATAGGAGTATCTGTTATTTTGGAAAGAATATGTGGGCTTGGAGCTCTTTGCTGTTCTTTTTAACTACGCACTGGCTGTGTTACTCTGTTTTCTTTAAGTGTTATTTCATCGAGGTCTGTGTTCTGTCTGGGGTGATGTATCTCAGTGCAAACAGCTCACTGTTAGCCATTATGTACCTATTAGCACTGATTACTTTCTGATAGCACTTCTCCAGTTGGTTTCACTCACTTTGACAGGTTTGGTGCTTTGTTTAACCTTTAAATTACTGGGGCAATATCATTGCTGACAGAATTGGAGAAATAATTAAGGAAAACTTAGTCAAGGCATAAGAAAACAACTGTAACAAGGCAGATCTTTCTGATGGGTTTGAGAACTGTCAGCTGATATGCAGGAAAAGGATGGAGCAACTTATGAGGCCATAGCACAGTACAGCATAAATATAGCTATTTCCCATTTAATCTGCAAGAATCCAGTTTAAGGAGATTATTGCTGCTTTATTAATCGTATTTTTTCTCTTTGTAGGTACTTACTCTTTTAGGCCAGGAAATGTCTTCTTCTGAGTTGTTGTTTTTTTTTAAATACATAACATCAGTGATAATACTTGTAGCTTAGATAACATTTCTGTTTTGATTTATAAGGGAAAAAGAAAACCTTAGTATTTTTAAATAGTCTGTAAAGCTGTTAGAAAAAAATGACAACCTAAAATCAAAATTTTAATCTGCTGGTGTTACAAAACAAATTGAAGATAACCGTGTATGAAATAGATCAAGTCCTTTCCCACAAAACTTTCCACCCACCCAATTTATGTTTGACAATGTTTTGGTTACTCTTACTGAGCTTTTACAGGAAATTAAATATGAAGTCCCATGACAAAATGAATTAAAGTTGAATCAATTTGGTTAATAATATACAGATAACACAAAAGACTAATTTTCTAAATTTCTGCAAATTGCTGGAAAATCATAAACAGGCTCCAGCCTCACTTTGCATCATTGTGCCATGCTACAAACTGCACCAAATGCAAAGCTGGATGGAAGAGTTGAAGCTCTTGAAAGAAAAATGAGCTAGAGGGAAGCTGATATGCCAGCCTTCTGGTACCCGCATCCATGCCTACCTTCAATTTATTGCTCCTTGGAGAAGCAACACTCTCCCAGTTCTGGGAGACATTGTCTTCCCATGAGATAATGGTGTTGCTGGGGCAGGAAAACCCTTATGGTCCTTCAGGTCTTGCAATATGGCATGTCAAACCCTCAACAGGGCTACTCTCCTTAGCTTGTCGTTGATAGGTTGTAAGCCTTGCTCTGTCTCTCTGTAGTCCTTCATGGCTTAGCAGGACTCCAGTCATGGCTCAGAGCTTGGATGGCATGAACGGTTTGGTTTTGAGGTTTTTTTGCTTCCAGGAGTATTCAACAGTGCCAAAGCAGGGCAAAAACTTTGAAGAGGAGGATATGGCTGCTAACCCACAGAAACAACAAAGGCATTCACAGCAACTGTTGTACATGTTCAACTATTTCAGAGATGGCCATCTAATTTAAATGAAGGTAATTTTTGAAAATGAGTTTTTGTGTTTCCATTCTTCCCTTTTACTGAGGGTGTTCAACCTATTTTGGAAGAAATATGGTGTTCTCTTTTATGATCAGCATAATTTTCACAAAATCTTAATGAAAAGGCAGACTTCTTAAAAGGCAGCCTGGTATTTTGCATCTGTTACAGCTCAGAAAATCCAGGTCTTTGTAGATTGCACAAAGTAGGCAACCTCCAGCAAAAGCTTTTCTGGATTATTTTAATTCCTTTTTTTTCTTTTTATTTTCTTGACTCGATTAAAAATGGAATCTGTCATAATCTGTGTTTTTCTATCAGCCAAAACTGGTATGCAAATTGTGGATTGTGTTAAAAATGCTTCATTGCTGCATACAGATAATTAAAATCTAAATAATATTCCAATACAGTAGCCACAATAATCTGTGATCATTAATAATTAAAGAGTTTATAAGTCATTAAAATACAATGCATTCATTATTTTCCTCAGGTTGACTAGTGCGTTACATGATGTGATGTATTTATAATTCATATCCTTCCTTGCTTTAGTTGTACTTTGTTTGGCTGTGACAATAACAAAAATAGGCTACTTGCCCTTTTTGTCAGATAAAAGATACTGACATCCAGCAAGTAGTACAGTTGTCCCTTAATTAAGGGTGATAACCAGTCCATATTAGTGCCCTTTATCATTCATTTATCATCACTTTTATAGCTCATGGTATTATTTCTTATGCAAATTGCCAAATGTAATTTTCCTAAACTACGTAAATATGTAAATACTTCATAGCAAAAGAGTTCAGCATTTCTTATAGCTCCTTTTAAAACTACATTGTTGAGTGTATGGATAACAAGTGTGTAAAGTAATGTAAATTTATCTCTGGCTAGGTAAATAGTGAGTGCATTTTGTGGGTTCTGACCTTTAATAGCTTCAGTAATCAGAGAAGTAAAGAGAAGGCAGATATTAATTACAAGATACATTCCATCCAAAAAAACCAGAGAAACTCTGAGCTCTCTCATTCTTTTGCCACAAATGAATTTTTCTAAAGAGTATGTGGAAACTGAAGAAGATTTTGGCATCACATTTTTTCACCCCTGTGCATTAAGGTCTCTTGACAAATACATCATGTAAAGGAAATGAGAATGGTGTTTCCCCTACTATCATATGCAAATTTGAAATCATCTTTATCTCATTGTAAAATATACAACATGCTTGACACCTCAAGAGGGTGTGCTTGTGAGGGTAAGGATAAAATTACCAAGAATTGTGTTAATTAGAGGATTATAGTGTAGTTTTTGCAACAAAAAGCTAGAATATGAAGAAACGCTACATGAGACTGTTCTAAAGACAGCCTTATTATTAAAGATGCAGGTGCCATTGCTTGTGGTGAAAATAAAAGTATTTATTTTGATGAAGCAGTTCAGCAGTACTGTAGGCATAAATGGAATTGGGTCATTATATGTGAACTGAAATCCTTTTCTCTAACTGCAAGGGTAGAGCACTTATACATGAATTCATAAACCTCAAACCAAATGAATCGGTTAGAGATCAGCAGCCATATGAATTTCTCTGTAAATGTCTCTCACCCCTTTGACACTTTTTTTCTGTACTCCATATGCTAGATTGCAAACTACAGATTTAGCCCTTTTGCCCAAAGGCATCTGAACCTGTGAAAAGCCTAGCTGAAGCAGTGTCTATTGTTCATTGACAACTTGTCAATTTACTTCCAGGCAAAATAACTCATAAACATGATAAGTAAGGCAGATAAAACAAGAATTCTTTCACACTTTGCAACTTTACTGCAAAAATGACTTATTTTTCATAAATGTGTGAAATCTCCCCTCAGAATTGTGACTGTGCATTGAACTTTAAAACTCTGTAGCAACCATGCATGCATCTCACGTTCCCTGTCTATAATAAGATGAATGTTAAATATTAAAAATGCATTAAAAGTGATAAAATGAAAGATATTCAAAGGTTCAACAACATTCTCATATTGCTAGCTATTTTTCCTGAGTTAATAAAGTTTGTTTTAGGGAAAAAATTCCAAAAGACAAATGTTTGAATACCAGTTGCTAAACTGACATTCATATATTTCTTTAATGATTATTATATAAATCTTTCCACTACTGGAACCTTATAAAGCTCATTTATTTCATAGACAGTGACAAAGAGGATTAAATAGAAATCAATGACTTACCAATTTAAAATATGTTCATACAAATAGCTTCCTAGTGCTCAATAACAATGATGATATTTTTCACAATAGATATGTGATTAATTTTTTATACCTTGCCATACAGACAATTTTGCAATCACAGACTCAGGATTTAGTTGACTGCACATTCACACACACAAATTAGTTATTCAAGAGGAAAACTTCAGAACATGTTGGCAAAAAGCAGCTAGAGAAATTATATTATTGCACATGCCATTAGGCAGAGACCATGTTTATAGTGCTAAAATATTTTTTTTTTGCAAAGAAAACTGACAATTGGCTCTTCTTGCTTTGTTCATTTTCTTATTCTTCCCCAACATATTTGTAATTTATTTGTAATTCCATGGAAGCAAAAATGGTCTTTCCTGTGTGCAGGTATACATCCTTTAGCACACTGGATTTCTGACCTCTGGTGTAGTGTTTCCACAATGTGCAATAGGTGTTGCAAAATAGAATGACTAAAAATTGAGAGTAATGCTTCATTTTACAACAGATTGCTGCTGGACCATTGGGACATCCAGCCAGGAGCAGTGGAGTGTGTCACCTTTTGGGGAGGCCCATAGTTCCTAAAAGCCTCCAGCAAGTCCTGGTGGTCAAGCTTTGTATAAAGGTTGCTCTCTTCCATTGGCTGATCGCATGGCCCATCCTTACTGCAAAACTTATGGTGGCATCCATAGTCCAATTTTTATGAGTGGATAAAATTACCAGAAGGGAGGGACTGAAGGAAGAGGGGGAGAATATCAAAGAATATGCCCCTTTATAGCCTCAAAAAAAGCAAACCTTGAAGCTGGGCAGGGTATACTCACGAGGACATAAGAAAAGCTCTGTCAGAGAGGCAGAAGGTGGCAAAGACAACACGACTTGGAGGAAATTGTTCCAAAAAGAGACCGAAACTGTTTATCACAAGGGCACGAGCTAAGTCAAGGAAGGTAATGCTGGATCACGACTGAGATGTAGAGCAGTGAGGGCTATTAAGAACACCCTTGCAAAGTAAATCCTAGAGGCGGACTAAATTGGCCGAGAGCTGGGAGGAGCCATTTGGAAGTGGTTACTTTCCAAATTTGATTACTTTTAGTAAGACATGGTGGTCTGTGGATGAAGGGAAGAAAGTTAGGAGCAATTTTCTGCTAAATTACTGCTTTCTGATTAGCCGGAGACCATCAAAGAAATTGTGATTTTTTTTTCCTCATTTTTCACTTACATTCACCTAAGATCATGAGGTATGTTGAGTATGGAATTAGAGTTAACAAGCACTAAAAATGCAACCAAGTATTTGAGAAATATTTTTTTCTAATCCAATCATAAATAGATTCCCACTTTAAAAACAGTATTTGCATTATGCATATTTTATTAATATTAGATGATTATTTGCCAAAGAAAGAAGGAAAAGATAATTATGAATGCATCATTGGCTATTGATTAAAAGCAGAAACTCATTTTCTGTTTACACATTTTTTCAGGTTTTTATTACACATTCATTTTAACCAATTACAACTATAATTATAAATTACATAACATAATTAATAATTTTTTTCTATTTTATCTTTAAGTGCTATAAATCACTTGTCATTGTTTTTCAGAGAATTTCTTTACTATGGGGGTAATCTAAGAGAGATTTTTGAGAGCTATTCTTCTAACAGCTCTGATATATAGTCCATATAAAGTAGTGGAACGATTTAAAGTTTAATGCTCTCTAATGTACAAACAACCACACGTATTGCAATTCTGCATATATGCATTCTCAAATGCACCTGTATGCAGTCATAATATTAATCACATCCATTTAAGTTACAGAAATTCTCCCTTCCTCCCACTCCCGTGTGTGTATGTGTGTCTGTCTGTCTGTCTGTGTGTGTGCGTGTGCGTGTGTGCGTGTGCGTGTGTGTGTGTAAAGAAGTCAGTATTGCTGCCAGTATGTGATGACATACCAGACGCATATCTATAGCACTGTAAAGAAATAAAAGCCATCTAAGAATGTCTGTCCCTGTTTTTGCATTACAGGCAAAAATTTTACTACTGACAAAATCACCAAACTCCTCAGGTTATGGTGGACCAACTTCCTTAACATCTTCTTTTTCCCCCATCTTTTTGCCAGACTATTTTGTCTCCAGTTCAGTTAATAAGTTGTTGAAGGTTGTAAACAGAATGGTTGGGGGTGAAGTATACTGCAGCAAAATGTTGTGTGTGCAAAGGTGGTTAAAAAATGGGAAAGAAACCCAGTTTAAATTCGTTTACCATGGAATTAAGAGAATATTCGACTTTATATTGGTGTTGCTTACTGATCATCAGTCACATCCTAATAATAACTGGTGTACAGTAAGTAAAAACTGTTATTTCAGAGATTTCACCGGAAGCCCTTGAGATACAACTCTGCATGGTACCAAATGCACTTTCCTGTAAAATTCCCAGGCTGCCCTCATTAGCAATGTCATTTGCAGAAACATAATTATTAAACTATATATTTACATGTGATCGTGAGTGAAGATCCATTTATTAAAAAAACTTCATTATGCAAAATTTTTCTTAGCATCCCTCTCTTTTCATTTATGATTAAAATACTGAGCATTGCCACAGGCAAGCTGTGAACCAGAGTATGATAAATCTGTGTAAAATGGCAGAGATGTATTTTCATTTCACAAACTAGGAAAACCTCAGTATCTAACTGCTAAAAGAATAGTTGATTCACTTGCAAAAAAACCCAAAAAACAAAAAAAAACCCAAACAAACAAAAAACAAACAAAGCAAGCACGTACAAATGAATTTGAAAAACATTTCACTCACAAGCCATTAGAAGGATTTTGGTATTGATTGTTTTTTAATATTTTAATACAATACAAAAGGACAGCACATTTTTATATAACTGGAAAATGCAAAATAAATGGGGATATTATCTCTGGGTTTTTTCCATAAGGTGAGGAATAGTGTAGCTTTTAATTAAAAGTGTTTGATTTGACACTTATACTCATCGTTTCAGAAAACAATTGCATTAACTGTAAATCAAAAGATGTAACATTGATGATATGATTTCTTTTGTGTTTTTAGTTCTGTTTTTCACTGTCATTCCAAAAAGTTAAGCTATTTAAAAATGGTTTCACTTTTACCCACAATATAATTCTGAATGTGAACTGATCATGCCTTTAATTTAATTTATAGTTTTTCTTTAGTATGGCTGTAGGAAATTATACAATATACCAATATAGTACATATACTCCAATGATATTGGTAGTTGTTGGATAAATTCTATTAAAAGGGAAAGAGAAGAATGTAACCAAGGTCCTCTTTTCTTTCTGATCTGAATGAACTGGGGCTACAGAGTTGTAAGGCCCTTCAATACATCCATCTCTAGCACTGTAAAGGAGCACCAATGGTTCTGTAGAGCAAAAATGTCTTGAAAATTGACCAAGATTTCAACAGAGGCTGCTGCTTTGTAAATAAAAGGGGTGGCAGCTCTGGAAGGCTTAGAGCCAGACTTCAGTGCTGGTGTGAGGGATGATAATCTTTTGAAGCTGGGGGTACATGTGGATACTTGTGGGTGTCAGTACCATCAGTGGGTTCCTTCTGAACTCTAGAAACTGTTTCCATCACTGTAACATAGGAGAAAATGCAGATGAAAACAAATGACTTGATTACCTTCAATTATGGTTTAGTATATTGACTTTGGGAACTCTTTTTTTCCTTTAGAAAAACAGATTATTTAATCTATTTTATTATGACTCCCAGTGTTAATTATGTCACTCTTGGCAGCTTACAGTGTGTGGGTTTTGTGTTCTGTAATTGACACCAATCCAACAGGAACTCTGTTTCAGAAAAATGTGGGGGTTTTTTAGAGTTGCAGGTAGTTTTGAGAGGTACTAACTTTCGTGTTGTTCAGGATGTGGATAACATTGACTGGAACATGAATCTCAGAACAAATAATTTGAGCCCTCTCATTATGTAGCTATCATAATGTTTCTTTTTCTTCCATTTTCTTTGTGTCTGGGTACATCATAAGCTGTCACAAACTACAGTTAATTATTTTTGCAATCATTTGACTTATAAAAAATGTAGAAGCTCCAGGATCAGAAATTACAGTTAATGTTTTTAATAAATCAGAAATTACAGTTAATGCTTTTTAATAAATAATTTTTTAAAACTCATTCTATATGATTCACAATTTGGCTTCTGAAAACAGAAAGTAAAAAATCAATAGTTAAAATGAGAATTATTTACTAGAAAATTACTGGAAAATTTCCTAAAATTCTTACTTGGGCTTGTTTTGGACAACACTGAACTTTACTTAACTTTACAGAAATATTCTTCACATCTAATTTAACATTGCCAAGGTCAGAAAGCAAGATACATGCCTCTGACTGAAGTACTAGAGCAAATAGTGAGGAGAATGGGAAGCTGCACAGCAAAGGAGAACAGCTCTGCCCTCTGTGTTTGGCTTCACAAACACAGATCAGATTTTTTATCACTTTCTCCCTCATCTACAAATTGCCCAATAATTCTCAAGACAGTAACTTCAACACCTGAAGACATGTTAAAGATCTGTTAACTGAGCAAATATGTAGATTAGCTACTAGCTAAAGTCTATTTCACAGTAGACATTCTCAGAAATTCATCTTTATTAACACAGTCAACTTGCCTGCCAATAAGACACCTGTTTTTTCAAGTCATACTAGTCTCCTTCCATATATACTGAGAACATAGATTAGTATTACATTCGGGCCATTATTTTTTTTTCTTATAAATGCTATACTGATGCATGGCTGCCACTACACTATGGAGAGAAAATTATAACCCAAGATTATGTAGGTTTATGGCATACAACTTAGCTACATTCCCCAAACAGTACTGATATAGACAAATCAAAGAACTGAAACAGCTCTTTTCTTTCTCCATCTTTCCCAAATACTTTTCTATGCAAAGTATTCCAATTAAACTAGTGCTTTATAAGACACTTTGCAGATTTACACATTAGTGCTTAGTATGTTATGTGTGTGACTGTTTACTCAGGTTATCAGTTAAAAATGTTTAAATAGAGTTGTAGCTATACCTTTACTTATTTATTTTGTAATTTTGCTCTGTCTCCCTACTCTGTTAACCTTCCTTTCAGTCCAGTAAATTTTTAGAGTCTCTGGTGCTACATCCTCTGTATTCAAACTAAGGGTAACCTTCATGGGTGCAAAGAAGTGAATCCCCCGAATGTGTAAGTGGAGCATAGTGTATTTGCGTATATATGAGCTGCTTTGATATGCTAGTTAATGAGATGTAGGAGATGGCACTTACAGTTGCAAGAAATCCTTAATGCAATAGATAGGTTCACAGATGTGATGCTGTGAAAACCACAGAGGTAGCAAGAACACCTGTGATCCTCCCTCTGAACCAACAGGTATTATCCACAGCTAGCTCAAGATTGATTCTCATCTTGCAGAGAGCCAATAACAGACACATAGTCTGATTTGCAGGCTCTCCCTGGCAACAAACACTCTCTTTTCTTATCTCCAGCTGACATAAATCCTCTGGCCTCTTTGAAGGCAATGCACCTCTGAGACATTACTGCAGCTGAGAACACACGTCTGTTGCTCATCCTTTGGAGGTCACGCAGTGCAGTGCATGGTGCAGTGCAGTGAAGGTTGTGCAGTAGAGATAGTAGTGAAATAACTCCAGGTATTGGTATTTGGTATTCTAGGTATTTGGTGTTTGTTTTGGGCTTCCTTCACAAGCAGTCCTGCAAGAATTAATCAAACTAACAAAGCAATTTTGATATGATTTCATGAGTTCTACAGGTTACGGAGGGGGTCTCTCCACACTCTCAAAAATTACCCTATCTCACAGATGTGGTAGAATTGGGAATCTGAATAAAACTTTCAGCAACTGAAGAACTGGGAATTTAACATTTGCTTCTCTCCAGTGTATGAAAACTAATAAAAATATGGCCCTCTTCAGTGAACCAGTTCATCATTGCTCCGCTTAAAACTTGGTGAAGCTATCAAGCACTGCCTTTGCCTAACACCTCAAGGATGTGTTGTGGTTTGGTGTTTTCATTAGGGATCCTGTCTAATTCACAATATCTTTTATATTCTTATTTTCTACTAAGGTACATTTTTAAGTTAAATTGAAAGAAAAAATTACATTCTCGTGGCTTCTTTTATTTATAAAATATTTTTTTTTATACAGCACAGGGCAGATTTGAAGGGCTTAAATGTGTTGATTCATATGGCAATAGCTAGATGAAGTCTAGCTGTAAAAGACCGTGGAGAAGTCCCACTTGCCGCCTTATCCACCTCAAGTGAGATATCAATGAACATGGTCCATGCATATCAGTGCCGAGGGGCTTAGACAAATACAATGCTAATGGAAAATTGTGGATCACCTTGTCAAAAATGTTAAATGCCTCCTAAGTGTTTTGTTTTTTGGTTTTTGGGGTTTTTAATTAAGAAAAAAATGCCAGTATACCTTGTGATATCACACAGACTTTCAGGAAGAAAATACTACTCAGTCTGGAACCTCCTCATTGATATATAAGTCAAAAATCCATTCCAACTGAATTATAAAAGACACATGTGTTGATACAACCCACATGACAAAGTGTTAAACAATTGTTCTTTAGTACAGAACATGTTTGATGATACTTATTTGGAAAATACATAGAGGTGCCTCTGAGTGATTCATAAGCAAAGGTTGCAGATGCCAGGGTGTGTTGGATGTTAATGCATCACAAAGTCATGGAAAGTTCATCTTGTGACCATGGCTCCTGGACTTACTCCAAGAATATGCCATTTGCAGAGATGGTATTAACTACAACTGGGCTGTTGTGGGATTTAATACCCGCCCCTGTATTTATCTACTCACAATGTCATTAACACCCACACTGATTCTGAACTGCTGCTGGTGCCAAGGCTGTTTTGTTTGCTGGTGTCAAAAATCACCAACCGGACAAAATGGTTCTGATTAAGATAACAGCTCTGTAGCTTCACATTGTTATAAATGAGGCATAGGAGCCCTACATACCTGCAAGTAAGGCACTGTAATGGTTTTGCCTAGCTTTGTTTAGAAGCATTACCTTTGCTTTGGCTGGCAAAATTATTACTAAGACAATTGTAACATGATTTGCTCTGGGATTGTCTCAATGCATTTGTCAGTATCTTTCTGGTCTTGGTATACTGCCTAAGACAATGCTGTAGGTTAAAACGGCAACAAGGACAAAACACTGTTTATCTAAGTATTGCCTTCCTCATGAGGCTTTTTTCTTTTTTTGAAAAGGAAAGAGAACTATACAGGGTAGTATTTTATTTGCTTTAATTTCTGATGTATTGCACAAAGGTTACTTGAAACTCCAATATAATGGTACTAATTGCACGTATATAGCTATGTAAATCATAGAATCACAGAATATGTTGGTTGGAAGGGACCCACAAGGATCATTGAGCCCAACCCCTGGTCCTGCACAGGACGATCCCCAAGTCACACCATCAGCTTGAAAGTGTCATCCAAATGCTTCTTGTGCTCCGTCAGGCTTGGTGCTGTGACCACTTCCCTCGGGAGCCTGTTCCAGTACCCAGCCACCCTCTGGGTGAGGAATACTTTTCTAATATCTAACCAAAACCTCCGGTGACACAGCTTCAGTCCATTCCCTCATGTCCTGTCACTGGTTACCACAGAGATCAGTGCCTACCCCTCCTCTTCCCCTCAAGAGGCAGTTGCAGTCTGCAATAAGGTCTCACCTCAGTCTCCTCTTCTCCAGGTTGAACAGAGTAAGTGCCCTCAGCTGCTCCTCATATGGCTTCCCCTCAAGACCTTTACCATTTTTCTTGACCTCTTTTGGACACTCTCTAATCACTTAATATCTTTCATATATTCCAGTGCCCAAAACTGCACCCAATACCCAAGGTGAGGCCACCCCAGTGCAGAGCAGAGCGGAACAATCCCCTCATTTGACCAGCTGGCCATGCCCCTCAGGACACGGTTGGCCCTCCTGGCTGCCAGGGCACTGCTGACTCAAATTCAACTTTCCACTGTCCAGCAGGCCCAGGTCTCTTACCATAGCACTCCTTTCCAGCCTCTTATTCCTCAGTCTGTACAAACATGCAGGGCTGCCCCATCCAAGGTACAGAACCTGGCACTTGCCCTTGTTTAACTTCATACGGTTGGTGATTGCCCATTTCTCTAATTTGTTGAAGTCTCTCTGCAGGGCCTCCCTGCCTTAAAGAGAGTCAACAACTTTTTCTAGTTTTGTGCCATCTGCAAATTTGCTTAGCATCCTTTCCAGTCCTGTGTCCAAGTCATTTATGAAGGTGTTGAAGAGGACCATGCAGCAGCTCAGTAGCAGAGAAACAAAATCTTTTTAGTATTTTCTCAATCCAATGTACAGTGGTGCTTATGAGTAGAAGTGAGTGTTTTCCTGCATCAGCTTCAAACACTGTGAAACACTTACCTATGAAATCTTTATAAGTAATAATTAAACAGTCAATTGAGTCTTCAGAGAAACTGAGCTACAGGTAATAGTACTAGGCACTAAAATATCTAACTATTCATGTATGGCACTTTATCCTTTTAAACCAATTTATTGGTAAGGAATGAAGGGAAACCATGAGAAGTGTATTTACTCCTTGACAAAAATTCTTAAAAGCAAGCAAGATCCTACCTCCATGTGAACTTCAAAAGAATGTTTGATGTTAACCTACTTCCTTTAGTCTTGGAATGTTCTTGCTAGTCCAAAGGATAATTTTGACCTGAATAGTGATTTCAACATATATTGTTCAGACTGTGTCTTAATACAATTCTGTGGTTTAGACTTATTGAAGAGGGTTGTTGGCTGGCTGTGAACACTTCTGATTTCTCAAAAAAAGGCAAGGGAAGTTTTGCAAGGTAACTCAGAGTAGGGTTTCATATCAAATTGCCAGCTACAACTGCTATTCTCTCTGGAGTCTTCATGAGCTCAGCAAATGCATCTAGGTTTCTTTGAGAATCTGCTCATGGGGAAAATTTAACAGCTAAAACCATTCAGAGTGATCAGACTGATTTTGCCAAATGCTTGCAGAGTACAAATTGGCTACTTACAGAAGACAAAAATCTGTAAACACAAATGCAAAGAGGACAAGCTGTCGCCCTCTCAGTGATACCTAGAAGTTGTTGTTTCAAGTATGCTAAAATCTACACTGATCTTCTGTTTACGTAAGTGATGCTTGCTTGACACTTTGAGGTGAAATGCTTCCTTGCAGATGAAATGGAAGATTCTCCTGTATTTCATTCATTACTGGGTCTGTGCCAGAAGTAGCAGTGTTCATAGTGGTAGGTGCTCGCATATTGAATACCAAACTACTAAAAGTTTTTCTTGGAAACAAAACAATTAATGGATATTTGACTGCAACAAAAAACAAGAAAAGATTACTTGAATCTCTTCTCTATGGGCTGTGTTTCTAAGAAAAGGAAGTCTCCTCCTTTGAAACATCACAATTACATTGATTCTGTCAGCCAGCCCAGTCCTAACTGCTTTGCCAGAGGCATATTTATCCTCTATTTATGGTTTTGCTGACTTACTTGTGGACTGTCATCCTGGTTTGGCACATAGTAGGAAAGTGTAAAATCCATCACCATTTTATAAAATGCTCAGACTTTTGGAGATATTTTATTTTGTTGATTTTACTTTTTTCCCAGTGACTGAGGTCCTCCAGGGTACAGAACTTTAGGAAAGTATCACACAAAGAGGAGCAAAAATACTATTTAAAATATTTTGGGAACTGTAACTATATCCTGTACCCAATACCTGTGAACAATCTGATTATTTTTTACTGATAGAACTATTATACTCACCAAAAGAAATATTTGTAATGGCTGTGAGGGAGATCTATTTATTTTTTTAATGAAAGAAGACAAGATAGTTGTCTGTTTTACTCAATATCAATTAGTAAAGAAATGTTGCATCTTTTATGCCTTTACTGCATGTGAGAAAACCATGTCAGTGGAATAAGTTTCAAACAAATGTCTTTGATGGGTTATTCACAATAAATCAGGCGTTATTTAGTCTTGTGTTCTGTTTCGCTTTTGCCTACAGCACTGAATGAACAGCTGAAGGCCTCACAAACAATTTCAATACATACAAACTTATTAATACACAGAAGGACATGAAAAAGCCCTTTTGTATTCAGAATAACTGGTTCCCTACCATTGAAGCACGGCTTTGTTCAGTGTGTGACAAATGACAGACTCTAGATAGCTGACTATATGGAAGTTTTGCCTCACTCAAGTAGACATGGTACTGGAAAACTGTGAAAAGCTGTGGAATTCATCTGTTTGCTGTGTCTTACTTCCATAGCATCATGCTGCCAACATTTTCTGTGATCCCTACTGCAAGCCACCTCTGCTCTGTTGAGCAGAAGTACTTGTCTGTGGGTTCTATTTTTCTCAGAGGCTTTGAGCAACTCAGGAACAGCAAAAAGATTGCAAGATGAGATCTCACCACTGGTCTGAAAGGTGTACATGGTAACTTAATTGAGTGTAACTGAATGTACAAAGAGGGATCACATGTGTTAATTGGGACACCACACTATATTAAAAATACTATCTGCCTTCGTTCCACAGTCATCAGCCTTCTGGTTCAACGGAAATGATGCATCAAACTGTTCAAGTGCTGCAGAAGTACACAGTGCCTGTGCTCACCTTCCTATGGGGTTTTACATGTAAAGGGACTATATGGCCTATAACACACTTGAAAAATAACCTTTAAAATCAAAGCTCTTCAACAGATCTGTTTTTCTGATATTTGTCTGTTTCAATTCTGCAGTTACAACCTCTATATAGTGTCCTTGATGAGACAGCCTTTCATAAGAATGCCTCGAGTCCTTCTCAAACAGAAATGACTCTGTAAGATGCCAGTGTTTGTATTCAACTTCATGTGGATTTTAATGTGATAAATAGATTTAGTGGTTTATCATCTCACATTGCCTTCTCTGTGAGGACATCAATCATAATTGAGAACAAACCTTCAAAATTTAGTTTTCTGTGGTTTCAGCCTGACACCAATTTGCCTTTCAGCCTTTAGCTGCCATTTCAATGCTGTCCCTGTTTGCAGCAAGAAATTCTGTTCTCTGCTTATAGGATATACCTGGTCTTCCATTTGGTATTTCAGAAATAGTCTCCATGAGAACTGGATTTTTTTATGCTAACATTTACTCCTTGCTTGTACACCTCTGACATGGATGCATAGCAAATGTATGAGGCCCTGCAAGATTTTTCTTTGCTATTTTGAGCTCTCTTGGTCTTATGTTAATATCAAAGTGACATGATTTTATAGGACTTGTGTAGTCTGTTTAAATCTCTTTATTCTCAGCAATGTGACAAAGAATGATATCAACATTGCATGATGTATTTCAGTTACTTTCCAGGCTTGATTAAGTCACAACCATGACATCTCCTGGTCTTCTGATATTTTGCTATTTCTGCATGGCTGTTCTGGTACAGAATACAATGTTAAATGTAGAAAAAAATTAGAAAAAATGCATGTAATTTTTTTTAGTATTAAAACATTCATGCTATGTCTTTTCATCAGAAACTAGGATACGTTTGCATGGAAATTCTTACAAAAAAAATGCAGAACCTTTGAATCAAATTAAGCAGGTGACATTGCATAGAATCAACAAATACCAACAGGTCTATTTAACACAGGGAAATAGGTAGTATTATTACCAACAAAAAGAGATATAAATAGAGGTACTCACAGATGTAAATTTTTTTCCCCTCACAATCAGGACAAAGCAGTAAGGGAGGACATGCATCAGCAGTGTTAGGGAGAAGAAGACAAATCATGGGAACTATTGTATCTCCAATGTGTTGCATATGATGATTAAATCACAAATGGACCATAATAGATCTTGAAAGAATGTCATGTATCACAGGAAAATAAATATAACTTCTACAAATGAAGTAGATTAAAGGCAGAACAAACTTCACCAGAGTGCAGAGGAACATGGTGTGTTAGGTTGAGCGGGCAAAA
>VWZD01000016.1:224718-240622 GCA_013396695.1 Sakesphorus luctuosus | reverse complement strand
ATAACTGTAGTAAAAATCTGATTAGTTTGAAGACATTCCCATTTGTTGAAAGGTGCTTAATAAGATAAATGGTATGAACTGTACATCCTTCCTTTGCTCCAACAGGTAAGGTTGAACATGAAGCATATCTTCACAAAGGGTTTTATATTTCACAAGAAAGATTTCCTGACATGAAGGAACAAAATCAGGAAGGAAACAGTACTGGGAATGTTTTCAGAAATGAGTCTTTTGAAGGAAGACTTGCAAGGAAAGGACGAACTTCGACAGAGTCATTATGTATAATTAGAAGAGGAACTATTATTCTGTAGTCTGAGAGATGCCAACTTCATCTCTTCCTGCATTTTCTGTCTTTTCTGTTCAACTGACTAGCCAAAAGCTAGGTTAGTCATTGTTTAACAGGTGGCAGAAACAGTATTTCTATGAAAGATCCAGATGTGTTTCATAGGGCTTGATATATCATGAATTGTTAGCAGCTCAGAGAGGACTTCTCACCTGTAAAGTGTCAAAGGAATTGTCTCTTCTATGAGCTGTTTCAAAATGTAAGCCCATATATAATTCATTATTCTTACCAGTGGAGAGACACAAGAAGTACTGAGAATTAAAGTCTAACCTACATACAATCTAGGCACCCAAGGGATTTTTTTCATATTATCCTAATTAGGTCAGGAGCCCACAGAGAATTACTTCTACCTTCATATTTGTGTACATTAAAAGACTTTTGGCGTGCACCTCAGGTAAACAAACAGGCTGTCTATTTTGGAAAATCTAGTTTGGAAGGAAGATGTAATATTTCATTTCTTTTGGATTAAAGACAATTAGTTAAGGAGTGGGACTTGGCTTCACTGAAGACATGTGCTTCCATGAGCTTTTTAGGTTGTCGTCATTAATGTCATTCTGCATAAATAGATTTGCATCCTCATCTGAATTGAGTTATCTGGTTAACCAGCTAGGTTTAGATTCTGCGGTTTTGTCAGCAAATAAGCACTGAAATCCTGGGGAATGAATAATTTGCTTTCTAACTGTTTTACTGTTCTAAGTTAGGCAACAAAATTTTTCCTCCTCAAATTTTAATGTTAGTGATTTATAGGGAATAGAAGAGAAACAGCAGATATAGATCCAAATTAATATTCAAAGATAGGAGAACAGAAGTAACTGCAATGCAAACCTGTATAAATTAGCCCAGCAATACTTTGCAGACCAACCTTCTGCATTGTTCATTACCTGCTATCATTTATGCCTTCACTTCTTGGCAAGATTGCCAAAGAGGTACCAAGTCTTCACAAAGGCTGGGAATAGGATAGCAAAGTCATCTCATATAGCTTAATAGAGCTGCTCAATATTTAAGCTTGTAGCCACTTGTGTCAGTAAAAACTTGAGGCTTTTCTTCCACAATTCATGCAGGAAACCTGTTTTTATTGAGTCTCTGATGGGAATGAAGACTGTGATGCAGTCTGAAGTTGCATTCATCACTGCATTCAGAGCATGCTGTCATGCCAATCCTCCCCTCCAGCAGCGAAATAAAAGTGGTAACACTTAGGAGTGAATCACTCAAATTACTTACTCAGAAGTCCTGTTAACCAAAACCATCAGGTTTATGTATGTTGTGAGTGTCCTAGTAAGGAGTCTCATGAGAACTTGGGTTCACTACAGTCTAAAATTCTAATGAGACAAAAGACACCTTGTGTTTCAAAGGGAAACAGCTACAGAGAGAAACCAAAAGAAAGAGCCTAGGGAGTCTTGCTATAAACTTGAGAAGAGTTTCAATCCACTCTGTGAATATTTACTCACTTTTTTCCTAATAGATATGCCTTCCCACACTTGTCATTGTGCTGTGCAAGATTTCACAGCTCAAGGATTTCTTTTTTTTTTTAACATATGGTCCTTTTGCTACCTACTCTTGTCTTTAGAACTCCATTTGGAAATGATGCATAAATACATCCTGTTTTTCTTAGCTGGAAAAGTCACCCTGTTCAATACACTTCCTTACTAACACCTTTTCACTTGTTGGTGCAATTGGATGCGTGAGAGGAGATATAACATTTTCATTTCATATCTGCAAGTGAGGTTGGGTTTTTTTAATTTCCTCACCAAGTGCCAAGATGACATGATGCTCTTAATGTTAATATGTTAAGATTTCAGCTGTGGATCTGAATACTTCATCTGAATCCCACCTCTGTTTAAATGCTTCCTTAACATTTTAGAAATTAACACAATTAAAATTTAAAATGAGACAGACAGAGTGAACCAGAACTCTATTGCCACAATGTATGGTTCTGCAATAAATTCAGAGTGATTTTAAAACAAAGTTACAGTAAAACACCAAAGAAAGGGGGTAGGAGTCTTTGCAGCATCTGGTTTACATATTTTAACCATACCAGCTCAAATGAATGACTATTATAGGCAATGATTCACTATGATTTTTGTAAATAAATAATTTGCTTGATGAAATGCAAATGAGCAAGCTTTTGACAAAAGCTTTTGACAAATCTTGTGTAGGACCTGGTTTAAAAGTCCCCAAAGTCATCAAAAAAACCAGAATAGCTCAATGCTAAAAATACTCAACATTCAAAACAAGGAAGTCACTTTCTTCATGAACAAACACTCTCACCTTCCTACACTAACTGGTTCCTTTTGTGTCACCAAATATAAGGTTGTGAGTCTAACTGGTGATGTGGGCTCTGTGATCAGCAAGAGCTCATTTGCCTTTGCTTAATCTTACAGGTCAGCTGGAGAAGCCTGTTCCAATCCATCCATTGTTTCAGCATTTTCATGAAATACTGTATCCCCACATTACCATAGGTGAATCCGAGCTTAAGTCAGTCCAGCAGTTCACCTGTCAGGGAAGTATCATTTCCTCGGACTGTGAGATTGACAAAGAGATAGACAACAGCTAGCAAAGGCATACAGAGCCTTCGGAAAACTCCATAAAAAAGTCTGGTCCAATACATGCCTGAAGAAAAGCACAAAGATTACTGTCTACAGAGCCATTGTACTGACTACTCTTTTATGTGGGTCTGAATCATGGGTCATCTACTGCCACCACTTGCAGTTCCTTGAACGCTTCCATCAGCGTTGCCTCCATTCAATCCCAAACATCCACTGGACTGATTACGCGACCAATATGTCTGTTCTTTAACAGGCAGGGGTCACCAGTATTGAGGCCATGCTGATGAGAATGCAGCTGCGCTGGGCAGGGCACATCTCCAGGATGGAGGATCACCGCCTCCCGAAGATTGTGCTCTGTGGTGAACTCTCCACTGGCTGCTGCAAGAGAGGAGCCCTGAAGAGGAGATACAAGGACTCCCTGAAACAATACCTCAGCCTTGGCCATATTGACTGCCACCAATGGTCCACTCTGGCCTCCAATCAGGATTCATGGAGACACACCATTCACGATGCTGCTGATTCCTTTGAGAACACATGCAGAGTCAGTCTTGAGGAGAAAAGACAACGCAGAAAGAACCGTTCCTCGCCAATATCACCAAAAGAGATGTTCCGTTGTGCTTTTTGTGACTGGACTTGCCTATCCCGTATCTACCTTTTTAGCCACGAGTACGCTTGAAGCAAGAGTGGGCTTGCGCCCTTCCCAAATCTTCATTCGCTAAGCCTAGTCATGATGATGAAAACACAAAACCTTCATCTCACTCTGATCATGCCTCATACAGAAGTATGAGGACAAGCCAGAAGCTCTATCAAGAGCTTGTAGTTGAAGTTCTACGAGAGGCATGGTGGTAATAAAGCACTGCTCTTCTTTCCTCTCCAGCCAAAACCACACCTGAATATGCTCACTTCAGTAAAGCATCTTAGCTTACACTGATTAATGCTTTCAACACTGCATTTCTCTTGAAATGTTCTGACCAGGTCTCTGTTGCAAATGGTTGATTTTTTTTATTTTTTAAATAACAGAAACTTTTTAAAAATGTGTCATAACCACCTCACTATAAACAGAGAGACATCTGAACATTTTGTGTATTATTAGACTGTCTTGGGTTGAGCTGGCAAAATGCCAACTGTCCCAGACAGAGTGAAAAGGGAAGAAGAGGGAGAAGGAAAAAAACCCTCTAAGCTAGGTTTATGCTGAAACTAACTATATGTATTTATACAGAAAAGAGAAAATTGAGAGAAAACTACAATATAACACACACTTACACAAGTTATATATAACAAGAAATAACCTCCCACTCCCCATTTAATACAAAGTGTATTACTCTAGATCTATAAGTATTCTAAAAAACACTTAGCAAGAAACAGAAATAGTAACAACAAAATGTTTCTACTTCCCTGAAAATCAAACAAAATGCAAGCAGAGGCAGCAGGAGCAAGGCCTAGGATAGTAGAAAAGCTGTAGCATGTCCTTCTCTGTACTTCAAGCATGGTGGAACTGACCAAGACACACCCACACACTGGCTCTTACCCCTTCTGAGATGATGTCGTAACATGGTATGGAATACAATACCCTTGACTAGAAGAAGTCAGCTGTTAGCTAGCCCAGCTTAGCTCAAGTCAGCTGACAATCCCAGGCCTGGTCTGAACTCCAAAGCCCAAAGTTAGGCCTATCAGCCAAACCTATAACACAGACTTATCTGCATCTCCATTAAATACAAAGGTTGTTCTATGTAATACTTCTCATTTATCCACATGGCTTTGTGTTACTGTGCATTTTGTGTTACTTATCTGAACTTCCTGTAAAATAGTTAATCACCAGTATGGGGTTTTTTTCCCCTTAAATTCAATGTAACACTTAGGGCCAGTGTCAGAGTCTGAGTGATCAGTATCTTTTTTCAGGGTGAAAATATCAGCCCAGAAATCACCATCATCTGATGTTTCAGAAGACAGGAGGTTTGGTAAGTAATTGCTAGGAGACACTAACAAAGGCTGTCATCTGTGGACTGGCATTATCTCTGACATAGTAGAAGCTGCCATTGCACTAATAGTAAAATGATTCCAGAAGTTATCAGATCATACATTTTTGCAGGGATTTTATATTTCTCTTACACTATCACATCCTAGTTTTCAGATTTATTTTTCTGTTAACAAGTAGGATGTATATTTCCAATAGTTAATATTTCTGAAAAGAATATTGCCTGATTACGTAACTGGTCCAACAGCTGAAATGACTAAAAGTTTGCTGACAGCTGTGTATTCTTTAAGGCATTAATCTCTCCTTGTCTTGTAGTTTCTACTGTGCATCTCTCAAGAGCCAGTCTAACCCTAGGGGTAGAAAATTGAGGGACAGACACCTTTTTCAAGTAAGTCTGAACTGAAGATCTGAATAAATAATCAATGAATATCTAAAAGAAAACAAGTTGTTCTTTATGTATTTATATGCATGAGCTCTATATTCTTGAGCATCTTTTTGTAATCCTAAGTTTAAGACTCCTAAGAATTGTACCAAGGACATTTTGACAAGTTATCTTCCAAAACTGTTAACCATTATTCCGTTTCGGTTGCTGTACCTTGAAAGAAAATAAAGGATAGCTTTTAAAATGTACTAGGAAAAATAAGCAATTTAATATATAAAATACTTCTGGAATCATTAGCAAAATGTACCCCTGAACACTGATTGGCCATCTGGCTACCAGTGTTAAGGAGCTGGAGTTAGCATTTTTCCAGAGTGTACTGCATTTGCAGGGTGATGAAGGGTCATACAGAGTTCACATGATCTACATAAAGTGTTGGAAATTAATACACTTTCAGGAAAATACCAGCAATTTTGTAAGTGATATTGAGCTGTCAGCATTCATGTGACCTTTTCTATTTCTTTTGCCATTATATTTTTTAAGAGAGAAGCAAATGTAAATGATGTGTTTTCTAGACTGCCTCTCAGAGTCTCATTGAAAGTCATTGTATTATACTCATTTATAAAAGAATAAAGATGGCTTTGCACAGCACTAGTATAAAAGAGTGGTAACTGGTATGGAAATGTTCAGCTCCAATGTACTGAGAAAAATAAGAGCCCATTTCTTGCAAATAATCCAGCTGAAGCAGTGTGTAAAGCAAATACAGATGTAACAGCAGCACTGCAAGACAGAGTAGAAGTAACATATTGGCTTATTTCTCCAGTGAGCTTGGTTAAATATCATTAGCAGACCAACTGCTTTGTTCACATAAATGAATGACCTGCATGTTTCTTTTCTGCTGTGAGACTTGAAGCTGAAGCTGGAGGCTCCCATTTAGAGAACTGAATCTCCCCTCTTGTTGCAAGAATACACCAAAGAAAATATTGGCATGTTTTTTTGTTAATATCCACCATTCTTTCAGAAATTTTAAGAAAAAGCAGATTAAATCTATATGTTTTTTTATTCTTCCAGTAATAAAAGTTGGGCATAACATTAAAAACCCTGTCCCAGGCCATCACTGAATTGTCATGCTTTTTATGCATTGCTATTACACAACCTAACTGCCTGTGTAGATCCTATGCCTCTTGCATCAGGGGACATACAGATTTATCCACTTTTAAACCAAACTTCAAATCTCCTTGTTGTCTATGCACTATCCTATACCACCTCACTGCCAAGAAGTTCTCATTTGGTTTAAGCATGAAAGTGTTTAGCTCCTGAAAGACTTTGCTGTGATCCTATGTTGACATCCTGTCATATATACTACCTGCTCCTGCTTGTGGAAGTCTGTTGAACCATCATATTACAAAAGCCTCCTTCAAGTTAAGTGTATTTCCTTGTGCTCTCCAAAATAGGACGAGTTAAAGGAATTGCTCAGAAGCCATGCTGTGGGCTGCACTGGAAGACCTTGTTAGTTCCCTGACACTGTTGCAGTTAGCTGCTCAGTACCAGTTACACTGTTGTGGTATCAGTGGTGGTAATTACATACAGATACCATTGCTCTAAATAGGATGAGGCATCAGTTCTTGAAATCTAACCATCAGAGAGGCAGGAGCTACTCACAGAGCTGACTGCAGCCTTTTAAATTAAAGTTGAGGTCTGGTGGTTTTGACAGAGAATCACCAAAGGAAACAGAAGACTTTGCTAAAATGACATACAAGATGAAAAAAATGAAATGCCAGTGCTGGAATGCAAAATAAGTGTTTTCCATGTGTTAACCGACAGAGGTGACTTCCAGTAAGACAGACAGAATAACTTCTTACTTCCTGTTTCTCATTGCCAGCCTTTCACAGCACTGTGCTCCAGTGTGACTGCAAAACATACTGCTGAAAATAGTTTCTCCAGAGGGACACTACAAATAAATTAGTGCTAGGAGTGCCTTTCTGCACATCACTTTCAATACTGTTCCTGGGTGCCAATGGACCATTCAGTCCTGTTTTGGTGGGCTGTGACACAGGTCTCTCATTACTTGAGGTACCATGAACTGGGGAAAAAATCCCACATAAAATATTAATAATGACAGAAATTGAAGCTTTGTGAGCTTTGTAGTCAGACTCAGAGCAGGCAGAAACTAATGCCCAAAATCCCTGTCTTTGCACCATGATGCACAAGGGAAGGCTGAATTAGACCAGTGTCAAACACTTCCAAAATACATTTGCTACAATGCTGTGACCCTATGCAATGTCTCCTGGGAAATGTTATCCTGAATCGCTGTATGCTGTAATGGTCTAACCCACGAGAAATCTCTCACATCCAGAGGCAGAGACAGAACTCCTCTTAACAAGTTGTTTTCCTCCTACATCTGCAATTAGCTGTTGCCTTCTCTGCTTAGTTCTGAGTGTTATTGTCAACCTCTGTTTGCTGAAACACAGCCCATTGTTTCCATTTTTTTTTCTTGATAGAAAAGCAACATAATTTTCCTTTTGCTATTTGCTACAATATGTTCTCATCACTATCTGAACAGCCTGTAACTGATAAAACATTTGTCAGGTGGAAATTAATTCTCTTTCATTTAATCTTGTTTTCTTCTTTGATGGATTTTACTTGGAAGGGGGGGAAAAAGCAATGATATATAAAAACCCATCCCCAATAAAGGCATACACACAGAACTATTTATTCTCTAACTGTTTTTATGTGGTGTAAGTCTCTAGCAAAATAATCTCGTATTGCACTTTTTGTCGATGAATGAATGGCTTCATTTGCAACAACCCCCTACTTGCATTCCATCCTGAACCCTGCTTTTATTTTCCAAGAGCGAGACAGGCATAGTGACGGATAAATTATACTGAATCAGAAGTAAATAATTTTCTTCCCACTCAGACATGTGGATGTGAAAATGGACTTTTAAGGTTTGCGCAGAACAGCAAGAATATTTGTTAAGCCATTTTGAACTGCTGAATTGCTGCAATTATCTCAAATGACACAGAAAAGTTCTACTCCTCTTCCGTAGAGTTTAATAGGATGCTGTGCTCATGGTGTGTAAATAAGTATTTGTTTCAATAGTCATGGTCCAATGCTGTCACCATGAGCTGCCAGCAACCATGGCAGAGTAACAGAAAGCATGGAGGACATTGAACACTAAGAAGGAAAGTCCTCACCATTAACACAAGGCTGGGAGAAATTAACACTGTCAAGACCTGGCACACTGCTGTTAGGTAGAGGGCAGCTGGGCAGCAGCACTCCCAATGTAGCCCAGGGTGGGAACATTGCTACGTGCTAGGCATGGGAAGTACACTAAAAAAGGGACTGTCTTTTCACCCAGGTATGTCATCCTATGCGAGTTTCAGCACCAACACTCAGCATTCCTGTTGAAAGGTGAATGGTGCTGAAATGCCACAGAAAGAGTTCTGTTCCCAGTGTTATTCAGAACTACATTGTTCCCAAATTAGACTGATTTAACCCACTATATTCTCTCTCTATATAATCTCTATATTCAAGCTCCAGAGCTTCCAGGAGGCGCTAGAGAGCCTAGGGTTGTTACCTGTAACTGAAGACACTAATGTTTGCCTGTAAAGTATCCAAAGGAATAGTTCTTACATCAATGTAGTACAAATCAAGTTTATTAATTATGGTGGGACTTCTAAACTCCTAACCAACTCTTTCTTAAAACAATAAATCCATATGAGCATTTTAACATTTGGGTTTGTACTAGGAAAAATGTTTTTAAAATTAAAAAAGTGACAAAATTAAAATTCTGCAAAAGTTGGTTTTCAAAACATGGGGATACTACACCATTTTTAAGCCAATTATGTAATTTGTCATTCTTGATTTTAAGTTTACAGAACTTTTCAAGTTAATTCAATGTCATCATACATCACTTGTTTTATTGTTAGCTTCAATTTTCCTCTAGTTTTCTTCATTCAGTGTATAACTACATAATTTAGACAAGTTTTAACTCTGGAAGAGAGAATGGGACAGACCATTAATCATGTATGATGATAAAAAAAAAAATACAAACGGGTTTTTCAAGTAAATAGCAGAAATTCCTTCTCAGGAGTGTTGAAAATTGAATAGTTTCCTTGAGTAGTATTTCCCTGGAGAAATCTTTAGTTTTAGAAGAAAGGCAATTTTTCTCTGTTAAACACTATGATAAAAATTGCTGCTCAGTTCTGATTTCAGCATGAGCTGTATCTGTTCATGCCCAGATGGAAAATGTCCCTGTGCCAACAACCTGCCCTGCAGTGACAATGGGGCTGGGAGGAATGTGAATGCCCAATGAATGCCCAACCAGCCAGATTCCATGGTGTGGGTGGGCTGGAGATCTCCCACATGTGCCTCAGACACTGGCAGCCCATCCAGCCAAACTCTGTCTGTCCCACAGCATCTGTCATTCTTCTTTGAAATTAATACAAAGGTTCACCTCCAGTTCACTATCAGATCTTATTCTTGCTTCAGCAAAATTTCTGGCAGATCCAGAAGCACCAAACTTGCTCACTATAAAAAGCCATTGTCTGACTTAGAATCACACCAGTGATTTTAAGTTAATTTTGTCAGTGCTTTTGCAGGTTAGCTTGTAGTCCTTAAGATAGATTTATTTCCAATGGATTTATTTCCAGTTAATTACTTCAATGACTGAGAAATTCAGCAAAGTAACATAAAGGACATTAGTGACACAACAAAACACGTAGATTTGACAACAAGGTGTCACTTTCATTAGCATGACAAGACAATTGGCTTTCCCAATAGGACCAGCTTGGTCCTATTTATCAATTACGTGCATCGGGGAACAGTTTCTGCTTCAGGTTGAAGGTGACAAAAGATGCTGCTATAGTTTCTGAAATCAATATTTTTAACAGCGAAACATACTTTACTATAATTGTAGTATTGTAACAGTGCATGTAAAAGGCCCTCGCCCTTTGCAGACATCTCATCAGAAAATCACTCACAAATTACCTTAAATAAAATTAATCTTTTAAACAGGTGAAAGCAAATATTTCTTTTACTCTCTGAAGCTCCACCTTTTTGGTATTTCTCCTTTTCTGTTTTGATGGCACTGAAGGCTTTCAAATGCCATTACACTCATGTAGACACAAAGAGACACAAACACATGACCAGTGAACTTGCACTGAATAGTATTAAACCCTCATATAAGTTTATACTCTCTCTATTTCTTTTTCTGCAGCCTCTACAGTTCATCTAAGTAATTGGATATTAAAGCCCAAAGGGTATCCTACCTGCAAGAATTACTTCTTTGATTAAAAATTATGTTTTGGAAGATAAATGTTTTTTCTCTGGGGGGAAAACAAAACAAAAAAACCACAAACAAACAAAAACCCCCAAACAAACAAATAAAAAAAGTGGCAGAGGTGGCTTTTTTTTCTGGTAACATCGGTGGCAAACAAACAAAAACAAGTGATTCATGGCTCTGAATTCCTTTTGTATGCAAGATTAGTATTTCCAGAAAAATTATAATTTTAGTAAAACCTTACTGATTGGTTTTAATTACTAAAACAACTTAAAAGTTAGTGATAATCAACCCAAGCCATTCTATGATCCTATGATAATGTAAGACAGAAAACACTAACCAACTTCCTTGTCCCTGAGTCAATGGAAATGCCAGAAATAGAATGAGCAGGACCTTTGGCAGAACCCAGCCTATGAGTGGCATTTCAAATACCAGACCAAAGAGCAGTTGGAATGACTGGCATCGTGAGCCAACCCTCATGGGGCAGTTCCCACACAATGGCATCCCCTGGCGAACAGGAAATATCTCTGTTATCTAAGATCCTGTTGCATGGCAACAGCCGGGGAATGTTGACTTGTTACCAGCACCCACCTTACACTGGAGTGGCATCGCCAACATAAGAACAGTTCATTTGCAGCAGCAAAGGTCTAAGAATACTTTGATCTATAAATTAGACTGTAGGCTTCAACAAGTTCACGCACAGTTCTCAAATAAAAAGGAGCAAGGCTCAGATATTAATCACAGAGGCTCTTTAATCCATGAGAAAACATACCATAAAGATGGCAAATGTTTCAGGGAGGCTAAATTTATGAGATATCTTGTCATTATCAAGCTGCAGATTGTGACATGCTACAAAGACATTTTTTTAATCTGTATAAAAACACTCTTTTTTAATGCCAAGGGCTAGATTTTGAACTGGTGTAGCAACACCAGATACCATCCCAGGTGGTGCAACAGAGGTTAGTTCCACATGGATCTATTTGCTGTGTGGACAGTAGGAACCTCTGAGTTGAGTTAGAGCTATAAAATTCTACATAGATTTGAGAGCATGAGCTGAAAACATGACTCAATCTGTATTCCTGGGTTTCCTAAGTCCTCAGACAGAGGAAAAATTGTAAGACTTAAATGCTCGTTTTAAATGTGCTTTTTTTTCTCTTTCAGATCTGTACATACATTCATGCACTCTCAGGAATCTAAAAATCTGATTCAATGAATGTCGTTAGGCAAAAATAGCAACACTGTAGCTCTGCTAACACACTTCTTATCTCTATTTCTTCTCTCTGCCTTATGAATATAAGAAATATTTTCTCAAGAAAAGCTAAAAATCTTCCAGGAATGTGGACTACCACCTTCTGTTTCAAGTATTATGTTCCAACAAGGAGAGATAATTGCCTATGCCAGTACTGACTGCAAAGTAACAACCTTAATTACTGAATAGAAAAGACACCCATTTGGATTTCAGATCCTTGATTTTCAGCACTAGCAAATAAGAAATAAAACTCCTTCTACTCACAAGTTAGGCAAATTTACTGTGAAATTAATAAAATAGTCTATAATTCAGTCTTTCAGTTTCATGTAGCATTATAAACATGCATTTAATAACAGCTATTACAGATTTGAAAGCTTGGAGCTCATATCTGCTGGTATTGTTGGTGTCCTGGTACCTAGATGAATGAAGGGACATTGAAGAGGTTTTTGTAAGTCAGTTTAAAGATTCACTTTGCAGTCCAGTACAGATGAGTGAAAGAAAAAAGTAGAGAAAATAAAGTTTATTTAAATAATATTCAAACTAACTCTTTTTCTTCCCTCTGCGCTTCTGTGAGTCTCTCACTGAGAGAGCTGTGATTGGTGTTTGGGCAAAGGATATCTGTAGGGAAAGCGTAGGAAAAGAGACCAGTCCTAAAACTGAGAAGAGGAGGCCTTTGTCTGAGAACCAGTTCACCAAAGCTGCTCCAAACTTTGTCATTATTACTCCTATCATTAACACACACCAAGAAGAGGTCCAGGAGCTTTCCCTGGGGTGCTTATCAGCATCGTTGAGCATCCAGCAAAACCAGGGCAGGTGAGGGGTAGAGGGTGCCCCTGTGGGAGGGGGCTCAAATAACCATTAAGAAGCCATTTGGGACTTGGCCTGGTAAAACAGCTCAAAATGATATATCTCTTGCAGTCCACCTACCTAAACTGTTTAACTTGAACTGAATTCACTCATCCTGAGAGGAGAGACTTCAAGTCCAAAGGACTTAGACACCTACAGGGACTTAACTAATGAATAGTCCAAAATAGAGCTTTTCCAATGGGAATTGTTCCTTTTGCCATAAAATACATAAATATTAATTGGACTAGGGGTTTCAACCCTGTGTTTTAATTGTCTTTGTGGATCTCATAGTTAATGGGCTCCACAATGTTTCCCTCTCTGTGATGAATCTTTAATTATTCTGGGGGAATTAGAAGAGCTTCATTATCTTTTTTATTCTTAATATTCAAATAAATTCATTAACAGGATGAAATGGAGAGGGATGCATTTTTCCTCAAAGGAAAAATGTGAAATGAATAGAATATGAAACATACCACATATTAAACATTTTACTGATTTTACATTTTACTAATTTTCAACTGTAAGGTGTCTATTGATTTCAGCAGGGTACATCTGAGTTCATTCTTTTAGGAATGGGACTATTAGAAGACAGTAAGAGACTTGAGGTCAAGTGAGAAGCTCTTGCCTCAGATAGGGTAGGAGTCTGTATCCACCCGAATTTTACAACTTCTTCAAGGGTTTTCTTTGTGTTTCTGTCCTAAGTGACATGAACTGCCAGTGCAGCAGAGGCTTAAGAAACCCAAACAAGGATTGCACAGGTAATTCATTAGCAAAGTAATATTGATAAAATAAGGCTACTGGTTACATGTTGAGAAGAGAGTAACCATACCTTGGTAAAGGACTTTGCAACATTTTCCTGTATTTGCTATTGTCACTCTCAGCTATGTCACTATACGCCCACCACTACAAGTTTGTGGATGATCTGTGAAAGCTCTAAAATGAAACGTGTTCCTACAGATCCTATTTACAACTGATTTTTAAAAGTGTTACAGTCTGCTTGTGTATTTGTGCTCAAGCAGAAACCCACAGCTGAGATGTGTGTGACTATCTCTAAGCTCACAGAGATAGGCATGTAAAGGTATTTTACCAAGGAGTAGTAAATTTCTCCATTTTTCAAAATACTACAAAATATCACAATTGGACATTCTTATGTTGTTAACTTCTTCTTGGTAGTGACTAATTAATATAGATAATAATTAATTTTAGTGATAATCAGTAATGACCCAGCTTTGCATTACAGTTCTCACTTTAAACCTCTTTTGTACATGTATGTTTACACGAATGTCTTGATCAAAGTTTTATATCTGGGATCCCATTAGATAAAAACCTTTAAGCCATCTGGGTCATGTTCAGTGATTCAATTAACAGCCTTAGCACTCATAACCTCAAATTTCAAATTGCTTGGATTAGAGTTGTCTTTTAAGATCTTAGCTGTCCTTCTTTCTTCACCAGATAAGGCACTGTTTTCATCAATGAGAATTCTTACAGACAACACAGTTGAATAAAGTTGAAAAGAAATAACTTTGAAGAAAAGGGAAAATACAGAAATGTATAAGAGGTTGATGATTCAACTAGGTTATACTGTTATTCAAGTCTTCTACGTCTACAGACCTGCTACATGCATCTTCTCTCACTATTAAAACTCAATGCAACCAAGTGTGTTACACTTGAGGAGCTTGGAAGCCTAATTTTGTTAAAGTGTGAATTGTAAAAGAGATATGCATGACCACTCTTGAAGCAGACATTGTGTTTTCTGCTTTAGGCTAATCTATTGCCTTTGTATGTATGCTGACAATCTTTAGAAAAACAAAATACCACAACCTTAATAAAGATCTTAATATTTGCTTGTTCTATTTGCATTGCAAATAGATAATTCATCTGCCTTAAACTTCCCTGAATTCAGACTGCAGAATTGAGTACAGAATCTGCCATCGCTTCTCAGAAGAGATAAGAAATGCTGTTACAGTTCTTTGGTCCAATGTACATCATAGGAACACAGAAGAAAATTCTTGTTTCACAGACACATACAAAGTTACCTAAAGAGAAGAGAAAATGCATCGCTATCACTCAAGATGATAGTTCTGAAACAATTCTAACAAAACAACAACTGTGAAGAAAACATATAAAAGAAATATCAGATTATTTAGTAAAACAAGGAAAAAACAAAGTAATGTAAATAGCTTCTGCAGACATAAAATTCAAGAGACTGAGTAAAACATTGCTGACTGTGCCAGGAAAGCAGTATTTGATTATGCTCTCTTCTAAAGACATAACAATTTTACATTGACAGATAAAAACACTGGAGAGAAGAAAACAAAGACTTTGAGTCCAGAAATGATTTCATAAGAAATGTTTCAGAGCCTTTTTTTCTTGAACATTACCAGTATATCTGGCCAGTACTGCAGGGACTGTTGTTATTCCCATCTACAACCTGATCATTAGTGGATGAAAAAGACTGAGCCTAAAGCTAACAGTATCTTTCAAACAAGACACTTGGCAGCAGGAGTGCAAAACAAAGGGCCTACAGTGATTAGAGAAATCAAGCAGCATCTTTAAGACTGAGTCAGAAAGATGTCCTTCAGGGATATAATGGATGCAGTGTGGGGCAGAGGATGACATCTTAGGATCCTTCTGCTCTGATTTTTGAGTGGTCTATGAAATACTGAAGGAAAAAAAGGATGAAAGCATTTCAGCAGGGTGAGCTAAAGTAAATCCACTTTGCTTTTAGCACAACAACCCACAAAGAAACCATACCATAAAAATGCCAGTGCAACTTGCGCCTTCATAGCCTATGGTTCTCTTGTGTTCGAATGTGCCATATTTTCTCACGTTCTTGGAATCATTAAAACAGAAACTGAGGTTTTAAAAGATCAGGGTCTGTCTTGTGTCTTGACTTCATCATCTTGTAGTAATGAAATAATGCCCCAGAGGTTTTTTGATTTTTTAATTTTTATAGATTTTAGAAGTAATTATAGTGAATGTAAATTTTAGTGTACCAGTATTTCTAGTAGCTTAAGTTCAATGTTTAGACATACCAACTCCATAGCCATATCAATCCCTCAAAATTCAGTTAGTTGTTTAGTCTTCCTTTCAAGGTAGAAATGCTGAAAAACATCTTAAGTTTGCATTGTGTGAGAAAACTAAGGTGTTTTTTTCTACATTTTCCATTTTCTGTTCAAGGGTTCAGCCAATGGTCTTAGTCAAAAAAAATTTATAAAAGAATAGAAACACAATGAAAGAGAGAGAGAGAACGGAAGGGGAGGGAAAAGGGAGGGGAGGGTCAGG
>VWZD01000016.1:203219-214218 GCA_013396695.1 Sakesphorus luctuosus | reverse complement strand
TTCCACTCACGTACAAGCCAGCACATCTGGCTGAAGTATGTCATATTCCTCCGTAAGTTTAAAATTTCTTGAAAGAGTCTTATCCTACAATCAATACTGTGCTTTCAAATATATTGTCATGATTTTACTTGTTGCCATAGGCATAAGAATATTTTCCCAATTCACCACTTTCTAAGAGTGTTCTTTACCTGGTAAGTTCACTAGCACATTAAGAAAATAACTATTTATTGATAAGTCATGAAAGGTTTTTTTTAAGGATATAGAAGATGTAAACAGCAGCTTAAATAGCAGATAGTATTATGATCTTAGGAGGCTAAAGGAGTCTCTCTTCCAAGTTGTCACTGTATCATGGCTTTTCTGCAGTGAAACATGTATTTGATTGTAAGCACAGAGAGAGTTCCAGAAAGCACAGTTAAATAGTCATGCATAGAAGGTAAATACAAAGACTGTCTTCACCCATATATCACCCTTATATCCTACTCAGCATAAGGAAGTAAGGAAATACTGCTTTTTATTTTTTTTTGCCTTTTTTTTTTGCAGAATAGTGCTGCACATTATCAGAAAAAGCCATATGAAACTGAAATCCAAGTAAAATATCCCAACTATCCATTTTGCAGTAAGGTCTACCAGCAGCAAGCAGAGTGTATATTTTCCAGAAATATACTGTACAGAATCAATGGGTTTCACTACAGTTTATTGACTTAATGACATTTTAGCCTCCTAGCAGAATAGATAAATAATGGTTTCAAGGAAGCAGCAACCACATTGCAAGGATAGGAGCTGAGATTCAGCCTATTACAGCAGTGAAGCATTAGCAACTTTATAGGATTCTTTTAGTATATTGTAGGTACTTTTGGCTCGCTAGCTATTTTCACTAAAAAGAACTAAGGATTTTAAATGATAACTGCTGTTTTGTTTCATTATCACACATTTAAAGGTAGTGCTGGTGTTGTTGAGAATGTCCCAAATGTAATTTCAATCACAGGAAGTGTTGGTGTTGATAATACAGCGGATGAGATTCACAGCAAAATGAAGGTATTCAAACTATTCAAGTGTGTACCCAAGAAACCAAGAGTTTAAAATCAAAGGATTAATCACTTGCAAAAATCTAAACCAGTATTCTTACTGAGTACCAACAGCTCTTACAGGTTTGGCTTTTTTTTTTCTTTCACAAGAAACAGTGACTTTGGATCTGAGGTCAAACAAGAAGTCCAGCAAAACAATCCAAGAAGTCCAGGCTTCTCCTGCTCTGACCTCAGCTGCTGGAAGCCAGCCTCCCTCTGTTTTTACTGTGATTCTCATAAACTGGGAATCTTGTTTCCAGATTCTTCAGTTTACAGGAATTGAACATGTTCGCACTTAAGCTTGTCACTGTAAGATGGCTGGATGTACACAGGCTGGTTCTTTACAGAAGAAGCTTCCTTTCAAGTTCTCCACGGGTGCATTATGAAAATGGTAGACATACTTTAGATTATATCATTCTTGCCATCTCTGTGCAATTGCTTCAAGGCATAAAAATTCCTTCCTCTTCAGGTTCTCACAACACACCTGCTTGGATAAACTTCAATTTCTCTGAGAAAAAAAAAAGTTCACAGAAACATTTTCCTTTGACTTGGGACTCCGCCTTTTCCCTGAGGCCAACTGGCAAGGCCATATCCTCGTCAGCTGTTTGAGTAACACCCAGTAATCATATCTACCAAACAACTGGTTGGTTATTTGGGCTGATGGAGGTCTCTAGTGGAAAATCAGCAGAAACACAAGTTCATCTTAGATATTCAAGATAAAATCAGTTTAACAGGAGAAAAAGAGGAAAAAAACTCTTCCCCCTCACCCGTTGAAAGAGGGCAGACAGCAGAAAACTTTTGCTAAACAATTTGCTCTGCAAGTAAAAAGAACTGTTGGAGAACTGCTTTCAGGGGAAGAGTGAAGCTTTTGTGGACATTGGAGCTGAGGTGCGGTTGGGAAGAAGAAACACACATTGTCATCTCTCTCTTAGCAAGAAATATTTATTTTTTTTGAAAAAACCACAAGAATTTATGGGTTTGTTCTAAATGCAGTAACTTGTGATTAGGTCCCCACATTGTTGACCTCAGTTGATATAAAATATTTTCCCTCATTGGAAAACATAAAATTATATTTAAGAAAATAATAAATTACATTATGCACATAAATATTATGCAACTGTATAAATTACCATGAGTTTGCTAGCAATTTTCTTAATGACTAAATGGCTTAGAAGCAGCATACAAACATAAGCACAACCGACTGTGGCTAAGCATAGCAGTCCCATTTGGGAACCTCTCTGGCAGCAGCTGCATGTGGATGTCCCGTATTCAAGTCCTAGTAGACATCACAGCCACACAGAAGGTCAGTCTTGTGTTGCCTCAGCTGAATAGGCCTTCAGGAGGAAAATAAGCAAACCCCAAACCACACATGTCTCTGACCTTGCCTTTCTTTATGGAAAGTCATGTTATTTACCAAAACTTGCTGATTAATAAGAAACAAATACAGTGCAATTTACAGCTATCATACATACACATTCACATGGGAAATAACTCCTCACTGAAGATAATTCACTTAGCATACCATGCTTCATCTCAACATGGACAAAAATTTAATTGGTATAAAGAGTGGGATTCAGAGTATTCAGCAGGTCTAGAGAACTCCTCAACTAGAATTGACACAACTCATCACCGCTGGGGATGCAAAGAATGTAACACTTAGTAGAAGGACCACAGCAGCTTTCATCCCCTGTCTGGTCCAGCATCAGGTTTCACACACTTTGACAATGAAAATCAAATCATCTTTTAGTTCACTAAATATTCACTCTGAATCAGTATTACTGGTTTAGAACAGAAGAGGTTAATGCTGATTAAATTATGGATGAAACAAAAAGACCCAGCACCACTGAAATTCACATAAATCTGTTTTAGAATAAAAAAGAGTACACATGCACATAGTTACACCAATATAATTAAAGAGTTTAATTAAAATAGTCTGGGGAAGGTAAGAAATATTTCGTTATTACACCTACGGACAATTATTCACTGAAGAATTGAGGTTGAGAAGTGGACTACTCCTTTCCTTGACCTCTTCATTTGGTAGTGCATAGCATGGGTCTTATGCAAGTCAAAGGAATCCAGTACTGGGCATTTTAGTCAGGATATATCACAGGAATTAATGGAATTGCACAGAGGAAAAAGGTGGACAAGGGTGGACAAGGGAGAGTTCATCAATTGCTATCAATAATTTTTCTTCAAGTGCTTTGCTCATGCCAAGTTCCTTTCAGTCACACAGGCTTTTACCAGTAAGAGAAATTCATCTTGGATAAGAGTATTAGTTACCTTGCTCCCTGTGATACCAAATTTCCTATGGGTATAAATTCTTAAATAGAATCAAGCAAATAATTCATGATGAACAATTTCTCTCCCCCTAAATATCTTCCAAGAAGATGTACTTTTCTTATTGTTTTCCAAACACAGGGCTAAAATATTTCTAACTGCATTATGTAAGCTTTCAAGCAGTAAATAGAACTCAAGAGTTGTACACTGTTGCTACATGGTCAGTTGTCTCTTAAATCATGGGTTTGGGTTTTGTTTTCCAGTCAGAGGGGTAAGCAAAAAAATTCTCAATACAACCAGTACAATAGCACAACAAACTCTTCCTCTGTCTGCTCAGGCACCTCCACGTAGCCCAGCTCTCCAGTGTTCCACAGCCCTTTCCACAGCCGGTCACCCTCAAATGCGGATGCTGAGGGTGCATTGCTTCCCCTCACCCCAGCCATCAGCATTCTTCCAGGGAGGAGGATGCTCAGCAGCATCAGTCCCAACAGGAACTGCCTACAGCCAATTCTGGGTTAGACTCTGACACTGCAATTGGAAGGATATGGCTTCCTACTGTTTCAGTGAAGGCTTATGCATACAGTCAGAGGTCCTCACATTCCCTGTAAATAAATGTGGAGAAGGTGTGAGCACAGTTCAGATGAAGTCACTATAGTTCTATCTAGATTTTCATAGAATCATAGAATCATAGAATCGATTGGGTTGGAAAAGACCTCCGAGATCATCAAGTCCAACCCTTGTCCAACTCCAGTCCATTACCTAGATCATGGCACTCAGTGCCACATCCAGTCTGCGTTTAAAAATCTCCAGGGATGGTGAATCCATCACCTCTCTGGGCAGCCCATTCCAATGCCTGATGACTCTTTCTGTGAAGAATTTTTTTCTGATCTCCAACTTAAATTTCCCCTGGGAGAGCTTGAGCCCGTGCCCCCTTGTCCTATTGCTGAGTGCCTGGGAGAAGAGACCAACCCCCACCTGGCTAGAACTTCCCTTCAGGTAGTTCTAGACAGTGCTGAGGTCACCTCTGAGCCTCCTCTTCTCCAGTAGTAGCAGTGTTCTTCCAATACTCCCATTACTTGAAATAAAAGATCATTGGAAAAACATTGACTCCATAAAATAATTTAACATCTTCAGCTATCTATGTATTTACAATACAACTCACAGATTAATATTAATTACTCCAGGATTCCCCTCAAGAGAGACTTGGCTTTACTTTCCTTGAGTCTAAAGGAGTCCTGGAGATCCACTTTGCAGAGCTAAAGTGTTATTTCATCTGTCCTTGTATCCCCCTACAGACTTTGTTCAATATATGATGAAGTGTTACTGTACCAACAAAATCACTGCTTTGCAAAATGCAGTACTTACAGTGAATACTTACAGCTTACTTACTTACAATGATGAGTTGCTAAAATCTGTTTTACACTGTTCGTTTTTATTATGAGTACAGATTGGTACAATTTCTCACTTTCAGTCTGCTGAACTGAAACACCTCTTATTTAGCAACATAAAGCTCAAAAGGGGAAAAATAAATAGCAAAAATGTTGTTTGCTATTTCCAAGCACCTAGGTTAAGAAGCAATTACTGTTTCAGATATTGAGGGACCACAGTTAGGACTTGTCTTTAGATACCTACTAAAAAAAAAGGCCTTAAGAATTAATTACAATTGCTTTTCCCAAAGGAGTTTTGTTTTCCTCCAGACTGAAATAGCTAGTGACCACTTACAGAGCAGGAGAAACAGTATCTTTAATAGTCTTTGAATATCAATGACAAAACATCAGAAAAACAGAAAATTCAGTGTTCATCTGAGGTTTAAAAAATAAAAGCCCCAAAACATGATTGCCTTCAGCCAGAGGACACATGCAAAGCAACCCATTGCCCCTCACTCAACCACAGGCCCCCACTAATTTTCCTTTCTCAGTGCTGCAATTTTTGCAGAGCACTGCTCTTGAAGAAAAAAACAACTAAGAATATTTTTAGGTCTGTCACTCATCCTGCCAGTTCCTGGCACACCAGTGGAAGACATGAGTGCCTTCTGAGGCTCAAAAGCACCCTGCCCAATGTTGCTACCTCCAATCTTCTGGTAGTGGAGGGGATTATATGTGGTTGGATGGACCTGGAAGTAATGACTACTCAGAATGCCCCACTTGGTTTTCCTGGTCACTGTGGGAGGCAAGGAAGCAGCATACAGACTGTGTAGCAGGCCACTGTGCTGAGCAGCAACATGAGGGAGAAGAGCAGTGTTGAGCCACTGGCTGCAGTGACCTTGCTGTGAGCAAGGTGTCCCAAAGACCATCTGTGGTCCCAAAGATCATGGTGCACAGTACACACCACTCCAGATGTTCACTGCCTGCTGGTTAGGTTACTTTAGTGCACAAAATCCACTTCACTTTATCATTAAGCAAATTTTGTCACAGCTGCTAAATCCCTGACTCTGAAGACATGCACTGCTTTGCATATTTGTGGAGAAGCAGAAGGAAAGGTTGGAGGAAAATCTATCCTATTGCAAGATATCCAGGAGCATTCAACCAGGTGTGTGGCAGAGTATCTTCAGAAGAACTGAATATCTGCCCTAGACTGATTTCAGCTATACTGATAAAGATCAGGTGAAAATGTGGGTGCAGGAGTTAAGAAACAAAGGAATGTGGTTTGCAGGATATGTTGCAATTTTCAGCTTCACACAGCAGGAGGAGAGAAATATCTGGTAATAGCAAATGCCCTGAGGACAAAGACATTGTACATTAATATTATGGGAACTATTCAAGACAGCATTCAGTGTGTGCTAAGAACTGGCAACTGGTATATTGTTTCCTTTCATTAATCTGATATAATGTTGAAGAAAAGAGTTAAACAGAGTATTAAAAACCAGCTGTGGGACTTGTATTTCACTGCCAGAGGCTGGATGGTGGTGAGCAAGAGTGGTGTTGGAGACGTGGGGGCAGGGGTCCAGGGGTCAGCATGGCGAGGACCTGTCTGCTCCCAAGGGATGGTTCACACAGTGCAAACTGGTTTGTGCACTCTGCAGAGGAACCCAGCTCCAGGCCAAACTGGCCTGGGAAACAGGTTAGTGCATTTCCACTTAAATCAGATGACTTTCACTCCTGACAGCAGTGCCAGCATTTCATGACCTGTCACTAAGGTTACTGAAGGACATCGCAGCACCACAGCTCAGAAATTCTGCATGCCTGTGCTAGTTGGGTCTCCAACTTCCATGCTGTTAACAAGTGATAGGGTACATGCATGTTCGATTAAATAGTCCATAAGATCTTCAGAATATTGGTGTTTGCTATGATTAAAGTCCTATTGAAATCATTATTAAGATAGACAATGTATTAAAGGTCTTCTCCTCTCTTCCCCCTCTCCGTTCTTTAAAATCTTGCCTGGAGATAAGTGGAAAAGGCTTCTTTGTACAACATCTCCATATGTTTTAATGAGTGAAGAGTTTCTTTGTGCACAGTCGTGCTTTTGCCAGGTTCCCAGGGAGGCAAGCACAGTGGTGTCATCATCACTGTGAAACTGGAGGCAAAGTTGTCAGTCAGAGCTTGTCAGAACATCTTCTGAGGTTTTACTGGGAAGCCTTCAGGGTGAAGAAAATTGGAAGTGACCTTTGTACAGAATTAGTACACATGGAAGTAGGCTTAGACAGAGAAAAAAAGGTTCAGGGAAAGGTTTCTGTTAGGTTTTACTGATATTTCAGGTCAAGTAAAGCAACTTAATTTCGAAAGCACTGCCAATATGGAGCAGGATAAAAATCTCATTTAGTCAGCATGAATTATTGGATGTTATAGCAGAAAACATTAGTTGGAATTTGCAATATTACACAGGGTTTTGACTTGTTGCAAACATGACTGGTTCCTGTTATACTCTACTATAGCAAATTGATTGCTCACTATAAGAGAATAGAGGAAGGGTGGGCCTAAAGAGCAGGAAAGATTGAATAAGCACTAATGAGCTTCAGGACTGCCTCCCCAGGAAAGCTGTAGAAGCTTCTTCCCTTGAACTTTTGAATACTTTCCGCAAGTATCCAAGAGGAAATCTCTTTATCCACACCTTGAAATGATTCAAAGAGCACTTGTCTGATTTACTCAACTATTAAGATGGCCTTGTTTTTCTAAGAAAAAAAAATCTGTGGGCATAAAGGAAAAGTTTTCTATGTTACTAGTAGACATTAGGGTTACATTTCAGTTTTATGAACTTTATTTGACTTGACTTTATTCATTTCATGCCTTATATGGAAAGAGAAAAACTATATAGACATATTCTCGTACCACACTCAGTTTTTTGCTTTCTCATCCTTCTTTAAACACAAGCAAACAAATAAAATGAAAATAATAAAGTAAGTACAATAAATTAAAATCTGAAGCCTGAGTGTGGAATTTTATTTATATTTTTGGAAAGCAGTCTATTGACCACATTTTGACTTTTTTTTGCACCACAGGTATAGAAACAGAGAAACAGAGGATGGCATTTATTTGGGGTTTACTCTATCATTTTCATAATAAAGTAAGTGCCACCACAGAATTCCATAGATTGATTACTTTCAGGGGAAAATGTGAGGCAGACCCTACAGTGCAGTTCAAGGCAATATCCAAATCACAACAAATTTCATTTGTGAGAGTGCTGCTCTACCTCTTTGCATAATTTTGCTTGTGGCTGTTCTCACTGGCAGTGCCTCTCTGGGAAAGGAGCGCTGCCATCTTCTCAGTGGAGCTGACTCTGGGAGCCCCTGCATGTGTCCTGCTCCCCTTGATGCAACTATGGGGATTGCCCCTCTGCTTGCTCTTCCCCATGCTGGTCTTACTCCCAAACACAGACCATGGGAGCGACCCAGTTTAACATGCCCTCTGCAGCAGTGCCATGAGCCAGTTTTCCTTTTAAAAGCCCATGGCAGCATAGGCCCCCACTCCTACTGTGAGGGGAAAAGGCATGGGCATTTTGTGGTGCAGGGAAGGAGTGCATATGCTCCCTCAGGACAGAAGAGAGGGTAAGGAAACAGCAAAAGGATGCAGATCCTGGGGCAAGGAGCGAGGAGATGGGGGTGCCATGAGGAGAGGAGAAAGTTTCCCCTCACTGTGTGTCCACAATGCATGGCAAAGGGTTGCTTATCACGAATTGAAGGGGTGAACCTTGATTCTGCACAGTGAATTACTCCAGTGTCAGTGGATGAAGTACAGCAGCCCAAAATTCATGACTCTGTGCAATCCTTACATAGCCCGTATTGTGCCTGGGTTCAAAGAGCCCCCTGCTGGCTCTTGGGTCTCGAGCTGCGGTCAGATACCCAGACTTTGTTCCTTTAGGTTCAGGAGGAGTTTTGCTTTACTAATCAGATTTTTTACATAGTCACATTCCTTCATGGGGTCTAGAACCAACTGCATGAAAAAAACACCTCATCTACTAGTCTGAAGAAAATATCGCACAGCAATATGAATGAATTATTAACAAATCTCAACATGTAGACTTTAACAGCAGACTGAACTGAATGGCATGTTCACAGTAAGTACATTTTTAATGCCCTCTTGACTTCTCTTTGTAAGATGTTATTTTGGTTTTAAATACAAGGATATTAAGTATTTGAATCATGAACCTACCTGTTGGCAGATGCAATTGGCATACTATAGCTTTTCTGTCAAGTTTGGTCTGACTGTGGCATCAAGCAAGCTCTACAATGCAGCAAAAAGGCTGCTTAGAGCTGAATGGGAGTCTCAGCACTACCTTAACTATGTCTCCACGGCACCCATGATGGTGGGAGTGCTGGGTTAAATCTGGTAAAAGAACACAGGAGTGATATTTGCTGTTTGTTTAAAGAATGAGAAAAATATTTATAATCATCCTATATCAATTTCATTGCCCTTTTTGTCTTTCCCTTTTTTCAACTAGATCATATTAAACCCCTCCATAGATGTTCAATTAATAGTATTCATTTCCATTCAGTTTAGATAAATAGCATCATCTTGACCGGAACTAAGAGGACTATGTGTTTGGGGTTGCCCAAGGATGTCAATCCAAACCCAGAGACATTTAGACAGAAGTGTTTAGCACTACCGTATACTCACAAGCTACTGTGTTTTCGTGTGGTTGTTTNAAATTCTAGATTTAGCCTTAGGTTTTGTCAGGATGGGTAAAATGGTCAAATGACTGGAAGTTACCTTCCAGGTATTTGGAAATGAAAGGTGATACATCTGGGAACTTTCTTACAATCAAAGGCAAACACCCACTCAATGGATTAAAGGCAGATGANGATAAATAGCATCATCTTGACCGGAACTAAGAGGACTATGTGTTTGGGGTTGCCCAAGGATGTCAATCCAAACCCAGAGACATTTAGACAGAAGTGTTTAGCACTACCGTATACTCACAAGCTACTGTGTTTTCGTGTGGTTGTTTCCCTCCTTTCTTCCCTCCATTATACACCAAAAGTTCTAATCATAAAATAATGTTCAACTAGCCAATATAATTATGATTTATTCTTAATATGCAAAAAGTTGGGTTTAGCAAGGTCCTAAGCAATTTGACTTCTTACCACTTCCTCAGGGAAGTGGGTGTTTCTTTCTTAGCTCAAACATAGAAATGAACTCCACTATTTTCTTGAACTTATAGTTTTCCAACCTGGCAATTTCATCCACACAAACTAAATGGAAATCTCCTTGTNGAGAGGTATTGCTTAGCAGTTCTCTGGTGACAGGTATAAACTGCAAATTACAGACAGGTGACTCATTCTAGAACCCAAGTGACAGGACAAAGTTCTGGAAATAAATAGAAGAATGTGCTTTACATAAAAAATAATTAATGTAATGATATTATAAAGTAATCTATATTGAGGTTTATGTGAATAAGTGAAGTACTTGTCTGCATAGTGATGCTTATATTCAGGCTTAAGATGAATGTCATGGAAGTTTATCATGAAATAAATACCTGCGACATTTTATTGTGGTGCTATAGGAAGGGAAAGCATAGGGGATCAAGAAGACCAGTATCAACCTGATGTGAATATAAGACCTTGCATTTTGTTCCCCTACCTTCAAGGAGCCCTAAAAAGGAGGTAGTCTCAGAGGACAGTGGTTTCCTTTACAGCCAGAAAGGTAAAAGGGAATGAAATTAATTAAATTAAAATGGAAAAAGACTTTACTGATATTCAGAGAACATTTGCATGTGGTACATTACTAGATTAAGGAGATCTTTCTGATTAGAAAAAAAATTCTTTGTACAACAAAGAATTTTCATGCACTCAGAGCAATTCGTACCAAACTAGGAACAAACATGTCACCTCCACCAATGTGGCTAAAAGTTGTCCACAGATCAAATTTAACTTTGTTCAGATACCTAAAAGTTACTCATTTTCTTTGCTTACTCCTTGCAGCTTCTTCTAGAGATATGTAGTTATGGAAATGTGTCTCTACAGTTTTATCATTCTTGCAATCATCACCGCTAGGAGGAAAAAAAAAGAAAAAAAACACAAAAAAAACCCCAAAACCAAGAAACCAAACAAACAAAAAAACCCACACACACAAAATAAAACAAACAAACAAACAAAAAAAGGACTTGGTATGTTCAGAGTACTGATCAAATAGACACAAACCAAATCATAGTTACCTCTGTTCAACTTACCTGTTTCATTGTGTCTGTACTGTTCAGCCTCCATGCTGATTCATGCCATTACCTCA
>VWZD01000016.1:160310-203211 GCA_013396695.1 Sakesphorus luctuosus | reverse complement strand
CCATTACCTCATGGGAAACTCCTCTAAAAAGTAATGAGCAGTACTTTTCTGATGCATATACATGATGTCATTACTTGCATCTGACTTTACCAAAGCTGTTATCCTAATGAAATAGCTAGAACTAAGTTTTCTGAGAAATACCGAAATACCATTTAGTAGAGAGAAGGCAAAAAAGAAACTTGAGGAGGAATGCAGAGGGAAACTTTAGTGAATAATTTTTTTTTAAAGTGGAAAAGAAAGAAATTAAAAAAACCCCTCTGTGGCATTATTTTTCATATTGTGTAAATATAAAGAGGAACTGTGAAATTATTCTCCCTTGTCTTTCCTTGACAACTTCCCTGAATGGTTTTACATTAGGAGCCGAAAAAGTTGTCTAAAGGACAGTGACCTACTAATTTATCCTCTTCTCTGTGACACATTAACTGAGCACCTGAGGCGTTTGTGAACAACAGAAGGGCTTGTAGGTACAACAGACTGGATGCCTTTTGACAAAATATTTTGATTATCAGAAAGCAAGGATTCATCAGAGCACAAACTGCTTATGGGAAGACTCTATTTATAAAAGAAAACCTTCATTAAGAGACTTAATTAAAGCAATTGATCTGATTTTTCCAACATTAAAGCTTCACTTTCTATTCCAAAGCAGTTTCCCATTTGACTTTTGAGTTGGTTTAAATAGTTTAAGAACGTAAAAGTCAAAACACCTGTTACTTCCACAAGAACTATTTCAGAAAATACGTTCAGTAAATTGATTAAGGTACTTTCCTCTGCACTCAGCATAAAAAGCATGTCCAACATCTGCAAGTTCACATTTGGAAAATTCTGAGCTAGGCTCTCCTCTGTGGTCAGGCACAATCAAATTCATACAGACAAGCAGGCCCTGTCCTCATGAGTAAACCCTGTTTCTAAGCACCATGGGAAATGTTTGTGTCACACTATTGAAATCGAGCAAAATATTCACAGCAAAGTGCGTGTAAGCAACATTCTTACAGAAAATGGCACCTGTCGCTCAGTAACTCATTTGTCAATTTACGATGTATTTAGTCTCAGTTTCTAAAACCCACCAATTTTCAAGCTTTCATTATTTAAGGCAGCATAACAAACTATATACAGAAATCCATTGTGAGTTTCCTGGGATTAGAGTTTTTCTTTGTTTGGCTTTCATCTAAATGCCTGTTCTTTCTTTTCTATGAAGAGCAATCCTCCCTCTTCTGTAACAAAACTCATGAGATCCTTCTAGCTTTACTTCTAGACAGGTCAGTGGGAACAACTTTTCCCCTCTGACTGAGGTAAACTGAATTTTCAGTCTCCCCTGGAATACTGACACAGCCAGAGGAAACTTTGAGGCTGCAGCTTTGCAGGACTATGAACACTGGGTTTCAGTACTTGGCTTTCCTTTCCATAGACATATGCTACTTGCACTATTAGATCAGTTAGCTGTTCCTCACGGAGCATGTTACAGTAAACAGGCTCTGGTTTCATCACACAGGCTCCCCAGCATTTTTTCAGCTGGGAAACAACTGTGAGAACAATGGAGGATACGTTGCTGACAATAGGTGCAATATCATTTACATTTCTGACAAGCACTCAGCATTGCTTTATTTCAGCTGAGTTCCTGCCTCCATTATGTGACTGCAATGTGTCTGCCAAGAGATGAAATGCTGGCTCCGTGACAATAGCCAAAGTGGGATACACCCAGTATTGGTTGAACACAAGGTGACTTTCCCAGCTCATAGAGGCCTGGGAAAAGATGTGAATAATGCTGTTGGAAACCACAATATCCAAAAGGTATTGAGCTTTTCCTTGCACATATGCAACAAAAATAAGTAATGATCATGTGGTTTCTGCTGGTGCACACAATCAGGGTGCATAAGCTCAGAAACCAAGTCCTTGCATGTTGCTGGAGAAGCTTCCTTGGGGTGCTTTGGATTTTTCTGCACATAAGCAATCAGTTTGCACTTCTCAGGAAATGGTATACTAAGTACACTGTGCTTTACTGCTGCCAAGATTCCAGTTACCTCGTGCTGGGAACCCTTGCATTTGCTAGACAAAACAACCCCTATCTGTTGTCTAGGGGGTTAGTACAGGTGCAAAAAAACCCCACAGAGTAAGAGTGGTGCTGGACAATAACTGTGGGAGTCCTCAGCTGAAGACCATTGATCAAACAGCCCAACACTGGCTGACACCTCCAACAAAAAGATGGAATTTGCTCATCTCCCCTGTCACAGCCCCACTGTGTGCACCCCTGACAAATTTCAATAGAAGATCATAAGTAACCAAGCAGAGAAAAAACTCTAAGCAGATGTTACAGCTCCAGCACCTCAACTGCTCTCTCATTTTTATTTGTAAATTCACATTGTCTTTTCAAAGATTGCATGTCTATTTGTGAGGGCTGAACATATTCTTTGTCACCTAAATGAGAGTACATTACTTTGTCAAATTGTGATTAGTAGTCCATCCTCCCTGCCTCAGGTTACTTGTCAACACTGATGTCTCAATATAACAAAACCACATTCGAGTTAGTTATAATACTGGACATTAGCCAGCTCTTCACCTGAGCTCCCAGGGAGGTCTTCCAGCCCAAAATGGGTCCTGCACCACTGCAGACAATCTGCAAACCTTGCTCAAGCAGCTAAATCACAGCTCATGTCAGCCTGCCTTCCCAACACAAGAGCAATAGCTGAACAATCCCAGCAGCCTGGCTTTCCAGTTTGTTGAATTATTAATTTTCAAAACATTTTTTCTTGAAAAAGTATTGCAGTACCAGGTCTAAATCTCAAAGCTTTTCAAAACAGAAGAATAAATCAACAGCATACTCTTCATGAGAATCAGTGCACCAAATATTTCATGCACTCAGCAGTTCTTCCTAAGACTGCAGGAGATGCTGAACTACTTATTAAGAAGTTGCAATAGCATAATTAACTCCAAAACAGGAAGAGAGATAAAAGAAGGTAAAAGCTGTTATCTTGTGAAATAATACTTTTTGCTGTCCAAACTGCAAAGATTTTTTTTTCATTATGTCCGCTATGTTGGTGTTACCCTGCCACATCCTTAAAAACTACCTTTACTTGACAAGCACAGACAATGAGCCCTCTATACCTCTTACTGCTCTCTCATTAGAATTTAGATGCACCATTGGATGCTTCCTACATTAATCCTTCACAAATCTCAATATCATTTCTAAAAGCACTACTGCAGCTTAGGCAGGACTTTGAGAAAGCCCAACTCACTGTAAACTGCTGGAAAACACTTGGATAAAATATAAGTTCAGGAATAGAAGCTTCCTGTATGTACTTCTGCCAAGTGCAATTCTCACTAGCAAAAACAGTGGATGTCACTGGAAGTGGAGATTAAGAAATTGTAGACAGAAGTACAGCAGTCCAGTCCAAACTTCTCTTTATTGATGAAAGAGTCTCACGTTTGTACAGCATTCTGTTGAGATAATTCTATGATTGTTGGGAAGTGTATAAACCTAGTCCAGACATTCCAGTCAGGAGTTATAAAGAAAAAAAAAAAAAGAAAACCAAACCAATAACTCTACTGCTTTGGAAGTCTTTCAAAATCACTCCTCCATGAAACCCAAAGTGTGACTTGAAAGTTTGTTTCTCGGACCTAAAGAGCTGAAGCATGTTTTGGGTGTGTGTACTTGAGAGACAGAGATCAGCAAGTATAGTGCTGCCTCTGGAGCTCAGGCACTCCCAGGAGGCTGCTGCAAAAGAGACCTCAAGTCACTGTTACAGCAGGGATTTTAAGAGAAGACAGGTGTTGATGAAACTTGTGCCTCTTGATACTTGCACAGTTTTGTTCAGCATCAAAATAATTTTCTGCATATGACCTGGACACTGTTGGCTAAAATTCTCTGCTTCCAAGAAGTAGAGGCCAGCCCAGGTCTGCCTGTAAGTCATAGAATCCTTAAGGTCAGAAGAAACCTTTAAGGTCAAGTCCAACCATCAACAGAGCACCACCATGTTCACCTTGAAACCATGTCCTCACGTGTCATAGCCACAAGTTTTTTGAACACTTCTAGGCATGGCGGGTCCACCTCTTCACTGAGCAGTCTGTTCCAATGCTCTACAACCCTTGCTATAAAGAAATTCTTCCTAATATCCAGTCTAAATGTTAGCACAACATGAGACCATTTCCTTTTGTCCTATCATGAGTTGCCTGGGAGAAGAGACCAACCTCCACCTGGCTACAGCCTCTGGGAGGAGAGGGGCTGCAGGATAACCCCACCCACAGACACTGGCAAAAGGAGGCTGGAGGAGGGCAAGCAAGATGCTGGTTCAGCCACTGCCTCTGCAAAGCTAAGGACTGTGAGTTGGATAGATTTGAGGAATTTGTTTTGCATGTCATCCTGAATTATGTTGCTCTTTTTGTCTCCTTAGTATTATCAGTTAAGTCAACCCATTTATGTTTGTGGGTGAGGAAAATTAAGCCCCAAGGCAGAAAATAGTTTAATTTTTCTGAATTGTTAAACAATGGCCTAAGAGAAGGATTTATTACTAATCTCTAAAAATTTTAACCCATCCCTTGTAACTGCCAAAGATGTGTATGTAGCACAAGTAGTAGCAAATATATCAAATCTTATATCCAAAAGACAGATAATTCATTTTATTTTATGGTTTTACTCATAATTTTGAGATCTTAGTAAACTCTGAACAATATATTTTCAAATTTGATTTTTTTTTCAGAATCTCACTATCCTAACCCAGGTTTTGCTGAAAATGCTGTTGAAGGGCAAAAGCCCCTACATTTCATATGAAGGAATTCAGTGCCTTATCATACCTTCATGACTTCTGTAATTTGGATATTCACTGAAAGAGCTAGGTCTTCTAAAATGTTTTGGAGGACCCTTGAAAAATCCTCCAAAACCTTCTAGAGCCAGATGCAGATTGGCTTTGTTGTTTCTTTGCTGGTCCACCTAGCATTGCCAAAGAAACAAAATTGCAAATCACAGCACCAAGTTGCAGCTAATATTTTATCTGTAAAAGCAGTGTTAACATTGCCACATTGTATGGGCGGCATCTCCAGCCATCTGGTTTTTCCTCTGCTTCTTTCTCAGCCATGATTTTGCTTAGGCTCTTACTATCAGAGAGAAGGTGGAGCAAAGCCTCCAAGTGCAAATTTATTGCTCTGACTCTAATTTAGGAGATCTATTCAGATAAAAACTTGCTTTTCCAGAAGTGGCTTATTTAGTAATAGGTTTCTGACATGACCCAAAGCGAGAAATGACAATGTGTAGGAGATCACCAAGAAAAGGTTGATTTCAAATGTTTTTCATATTGCTGTTATGATTGCTTGCTATTCTTGTCTCCAATAATAAAATTTTTTAATCATACATCTGAGTCACTGTGCTTTGCAACTCCTACATGATAAAAATTAAATATGCTCATTTATAGTTATTTATTTTTAAGAACACCAGGAATATGCTGCACAGAAGCACTTGTATATTTTCAGTCATTTTAGTTGCAAAGCCACATTCTTTTGATTACCTGCATTCCCCTACCTGTTATTGCTCATCAGAGATGGGCTACTTATACTTTCTGAGTAGCAGAAATTGACTCAGGACAATTGCATTCTTAGGATACAAAGATAAATTCTTCCATCGTAGAAGAAGGTTTCATCTGCACAAATGCCATTGTTGTGATCCTGATTTTAATTAATAAGCAAATTGAAGTCACAACCCACGCAAATTCCAAGTGCTATCGGAACATGATAAACTCTGATGAGTAGGACTCAGTATATGCTACAATGAAAATACACAATGTGGAAAATCCTTTCTCTTGTCTGAAAAGAAGCTAGCTAAAACTAACAACTTTTATTCTTAGCATATATTTTTACCTTCAGTACAGACCATATTAGGTAGTAAGAAATGATTGCTGAGCACAGAATTGCAATGCGAATGGAAAAAAAATGAAAGTGAAAAGTGTTTTGATCCCAGTGCAGCAAGCAGGAATAGATCAGTACATAACCTCAACTGAACAACATGAGCTTGTAGTGCAACAGTGAGAGAAGGTGCAAAGTCTACAAAGGCCTCAGGAAATGACTGAAGCTGAACTTTTTCGCACTTGCACATTGTTAACGTGCAGTGATGCCTACCAGCCTGGGAAGGACCTTGAATTGCTCAGATTTATAGTCCATAAGCAGGTTTTCTGCCAGGTAACTGAACCTGGTGCTAAAGACGCTATTGTGGTTAGAGAAAGGGTAACAGCTCTGGAAATGGAAGAGACAACACCACTAGCAGGTCTGGGAAAAGGGCACATGCATCTGCAGCTGCCAGAGGAACAGGGCCCAGCAGAGTTGTTTTGCTCTCTGGAGCTGCCAAAAGGCACCAGTGAAATTAAAAATAAAAGTGCAAGCCTGAATACAGGCAGACAAGTAGTTTGGTACATGCTGTCTGAAAGATGTGAAACCTTGCTAGAGATTTCTTGTGTTGGTGATGCAAATACAATTTAATCTACCTGTGTCTATTTTTCTTTCATTATTAAAAAGTCTCTGTGCACATCTATAGTCATAAACTCCTTAGACTGTCCTATTTCCTGTCCTAATGACATTCACAGCCTTCATTTGGGATGTTCTGGTTGCCTGTCTATTGTCTTGGATGGACCACCTATGAGCTGTCTGAATACAGCAGACCTTGTATGTACTTGTGCAGTATATCCCCAGTTGCTACAGTAGGTGCTCTGACAGACTAGATTTGGTAAAGCAGCATTTCTCATAAAAACTCCACTGTAGCCATATCTGCTGGGAGAAGAAAAAGTACATCATGAGAGATTAAATCCATGGGCAGATGGAACATATTACAAAGTAAACAAAAAATAAGTATGGTGGAGGGGTAAGAAATGTCTTGGAATAAGTAAGAGCTGTGCTGTAACACTCTGGAGAATTGAACAGGTGAGAAACCCAGCAGAGATAAGAAAACAGCTAGGGGTATGCCTTGGGAGATGGAAAAAATTGTCAGATCTTCTAAGAGAAATCTTAGGAAGGTAGTACTGCCAACTCTGTTGAGGGAGGATGAGAAATAGAGAGGCTAAGATAAGCAGTAGGAAGATGAATACCAGCAACAACCAAAAGACAATTCCAGGCTTGAGTAAGAAGCCAAGGATGCCAACAGAAGTGCCAAGAGCCTGAGAATTAACCTTGAGGAGCCAATTAATGTGAAAGCCATCTCATGAGAGCCAGGAGCTGTGGTTTGGAGATTAAGATATAAGATTCTTTCTTCGGGTCACACTAAAATGTAGGCATTTTCTGGTATTGAAGATCTCTGCCTAGGTTTATCATACCAAGCAGATGACAATTTTATCTGCTTCTACAACATGCATGTTGCACATGCTAGAATTACAAACAGTAGTGGCTTTCAGCGTAGTTAGTGGAAACTATGCAAAATTGCTTAGAAGTATTACGAAATCATAGCCCTTACTAAACCCAATGTGGGGTCTGAAAATATAAAATCATACAAACACTTCCTTATATAAGAAATTATAAAATACAAAGTGCACCTGCAGAATTCATAATGATCTGAGGGCATGAGAGCTTCTCTTCTTACCTTCTCACTCCTCGAGGGTTGCTGGTAGCCAGTGTAACCCTAGCACAAGTTTTCCCTCAGGTGATTCCTCTCCACTTCTTTAGTCTGACATGGCACAGACCTGGAAAGAAGACAAGATGCCCACAAGTCCCTCCTGCATTACTGTCCTTTGCTGGCACCCTGCACTCAGTGACCTGTCATAGGTAGAAAACTGTAAAGGCAGGAAATTTGAGAGGAGCAAACTCACCTCCACTCAAGCAGGAATACACAAGTCAGTTATCTTCCTCTACCATGGGGTCTTAATCTCAGGAATCACCATCTCACCTCTCTCAGAAGGAGTGCATTTTTCAGGAGATTTTCAGGAGATTTTTCTATTTCCTGAGAAGAGGCCATTCCTAATCTACTGCAACAGTAAATCTCTGGTCATTTTTTAGAATGAGAGCTATCAGAGTTCCCTGCCATTCTGCAGGCAACTGGGTGGCATCAAATTTCTCTCTGGCCAGAGAAAGTGTATAAGTATGGACATACATTTGTAGCATTTCTCATTTATATACTTGGGGTGCAAATCTACACAGACTCTGAACCTTGCAAGTTATTCAGCCCAGTGCAAAGTCCAAAGGTCCCCACTTTGGAAGGAGAAACTCTTGGCACAGCATTCTTTATCCTACTGTAAATAATAGTGCAGACTACACAGCAGTCACAAAAATCCAATGAAGTTTCCGCTGTACAGGGATGTCTTTCGCTTACTGCAAAGCATGCCAGATTCTGGACAAATTTGGTGCTTTTCTCAATCCCTTATGCAATAGCACTAAACCATTAGGTGCTCTGATCTAAAGATGCCATGCTAGATGCCACTATGAATGCAAGGAAGTACAAGGGAGGTTCTTTCCTTTTAGAGATATGCCATGAAACAACAGGCTTTTCTAGGTTTGTGACTTTCCCAGGCAATAGCTCCTCTCCAAAGGTCAGTGACTAAGCAAGTGATTTTCTGGCATGGCATCATGACATGGCATTACCACAGGTTTTGATTTCATGATATCTAGAGTCTAAAATGACTTTACCAGGCAAATGCAAACAAATACTGCTTTGAGGAAATCTGCACTTCCTTTCCAACTCCTAAACTACCTTCTCAGTATTTTCAAAGGCAAATAGTTAAAATCTACCAATAAAAATATTTCCTGTTGGCTTAATACCTATACTTCTCTCTTAAAGTATCTACTATGAAAGCAACACCTTCTTGTCCTTATACCTGCATGGTTCTAGAAAGAACAACAGAGAAAATTTTCATCATCTCTTCTCTGTTATTTGTCATTTTCTATATTTATTCACTCACAGCAGTAGGATGAGGAACATTTAATATGTAAATTAATAAGGTAGTGATGTGAAGAGTTTTACACCCTTGTATTTTGAACATATTAAGTACAAAGTGGATAGTAGCATCAGCTGGTGAGTCAGCTCCTCTGAGCACAGGAAGAATCAAGAATACATTCAACATACAAATTTCTATAATTCCTATTAAAGTGCAAATATTTGTTCAGAAACCCCTAAGATTAATTGGCATGAAGATTGCATTAGATAAAAAAATGAGTCATAGTGCTAGAATACTGGCACAATAAGGCCTCTTTGACTGTTTTGTTGTTGTTGTTGTTGGGTGATTTTTTTTGTTTTTGTTGTTGTTCTTTGTTTTGTTTTGTTTTGTTTTCCACTACTAGGGATGGATGTTAAAATTATTCACTTTCTTGGTCTTAATACACCAATTCACGTGCCCCACCACAGTGATTATGACAGTAGCCAGCAGCTGAGCCTTAGGAAAATGACAAATAAGACAATGAGAGTGTGACGTTTCTGCTAATATATCTTCTCTGCTTCTCTCTGTTAGTGATTTAGTGCCTTGTGAAAATGGAAGTTGTGATAGTAATGGACTGTGATCTGTGAACATGCCCAAGCTCTTTTTTAATCCATTTACACTTCTAAAAAATCCAGTACAACAGACACTTTATTTGATTATATTCTTTTTGGAGAGGTAGTTCCATTTCATGTAGTTATAATTTCTTATGTGATTGTACCAATCTCTTGCACTGTGGGAAATTATGTTTTACTCACCTTCTCTGTGCCATGTATACATTTCAGATGAAGTGCTTCACTTTATTTCTCCTCTTATTGAAGAGATTCCATACATCTGTTCACCTTTGACAATCTTCTCAACCTATCTTTTACTGCTACTTTTCTGAAAAAAAGCTACTGGGTTTCCATGCAATATTCAAGGCAGAGATAAAATGTGGCTTTCCAGAAGCACTGAGCAACTTTTATTTCTCCCCCTCCTTGTTCCTTGGTATTTATTTGCTAGTATTTGAAAACATTCACAGTTCTGTTACTGATAAAGCATCCCTTGTTACTCTTACACTGTGTAATTAGAAAACAGTAATAATTTCTAGTATTTTTACTCCACACCTTTTTTAAAGACTAGGCCTATACTAATTATATTCTGTGCTTACTGAACTATGTTTAAGTGATATAAATATTTATATCAGAATTCATCTTTAATTCTTACCCAAATGCCATTTGATCACAGGATTTGTGTGTGTGTGTGTGTGTGTGTCTATGTGTGTGTGTGTGTGTTGATTTTAACAACTCATTGTCAAAACTCTAGATACTTTCTTTCTCTAGTGAGGGACTGTGGGGCAAGACCCCTTCTTCATGACCCATACCAGATAAAACAATTAATCTGGCCTTTCTGTACTGCCTGGTTTTCCCCTGAGTGCTCCCTCTGATGAAAAAAAATAGAAAAACCTAATGTTGCCTTACTCACATCTTGAAATGGGTTGTGTGTACTGCTCAGAAGTAACTCAGTAATTCTTTTTCTTCTATAGCAATATTTGAGCTTTTCCAGCGCCACGATGTTTTCTGCACTCCTATCACCTTGTCTACCGCCCTTCCATTTTATGGTTGCTGTCATCATGTTAGCTGTTAAATGGTGCTGTAAAGCAGATTCTAAAATCATGTTATTTTAAGATGGAATTTCAGTCCAAAGCAATTACATCACTAATTTCCAGGACCTAGCCTGGAACCATGTGCCATACCTTCATAGTATGATGCTGTAGGGGTTTTTGATTTTTTGATTCTTCTTTCATTTTTATAGATTTTAGAAGTACTTGTAACTGTAGTAAGATGTAGATTTAGTGTGTTAATATTTCCAGCACCTTAAGTTAAATGTTTATACATGGCAACTTCTGCCACATATCAATAGCTCAAATTCCTTTAATTGTTTAGACTTCTCTTCCAGGTAGAAAGCTAAAGAATATCAAAAAGGCCTGCAAAGTGAGATATAAACATGAGCCAACAACTTTGGGTCTAAGAGCACTGGAAAAGCTCCGAGGGCCCTATGTGTGCTGAGGAAGAGAACATGATGAAGAAGGGGTCCCACTGACCCCTGACTCAAATCCTGAAGAGGTGTGACCAGGGGCAGGATGCAGCTGGACTGAGATGTGTGAACTGGGGATTGGGTAGACAACATTATAAAAACCATAGAAATCAGTGTTTGGTGCATGCGTCAATATACATTCCTGTGGGCCCTAGGCCTGATATCAAAGGACTTTCACTTTTTATCTTATCACACACTAAATTGGCTCAGAGTCCTGCTTTGCTGGTGTCTCTCATGGCAACAGTATGTTGTCTTATTTTTTATATTTCTTCCAGAAGTTTGTACAATGCTTATTCTAATTGATATTTCTTGGGTTTATATATTTTTGTTTGTTCTGAATCTCGAGAGAATATCAATGTATCTGTGGACAGGTATATAAATCTACATGTTCTACATATTTGCATTATGGAGTGCAAGCTCTTTTTGCTGTGGCAAAAATCAATGTGTCTTTAAGAACAAGATAATTCTGTATCAGGGATAAGCTATTTGAATCAGGTATGTTAAGCATGTTAACCACACCACACATCAAAGTAATAATGATTAAATGTTATAGGGTAATTCCTTCTCAGACAAATTATCACAAGGTATCTCACAGTGGCATCACTGAGCTATGAGCAAAAGTGTCCATAAGTAAAGCATCAAACTCTCATTATCACTGACTTTGCTATCAAAGCTTGTCATACAAAAATATGCAGATATTTTAAATGGAGATCAAATGATATTCAAATTATAGTAACCCCAAGCAATCATCTTAATATTGCTAGGTTTACACATCTTCTCAAGATTGGAAAGGAAATTTTAATGTACTTTTCATCTTTATATTTTTTTAATTCCTTGCCAAATAATTTTCTTTCATCATTCATACACTCTGCATCATCATTATAGTCAGGTTGTGCAAGGGTGCAGAGCTAATTTTCTTCTTCAAATAAACAATGAAGCAGCCATAAAATGCTTAGCTAATGCTGTGACTTTTGTGTAATTCTGTGAAAAACAATTTCTTGTGCTGAGCTTTGGCATAAAGGATCCTAAAATATGTGTTTGGAAACAGAAACACAAATTTTAAACACTGCAGGAAAACATAGGGAGATGGCAGTAAATGTGAATGAGCACTTGATGCTAATGTGTGTGGTTGTGGAGTAGTGAGCAGCTCCTTCTTTACACAGCATGACTGGCTCATCGTTTAAAGCAATTGGCCTGAATCTAATCAAGTCTCCTTCTCTCAGGTGATAATTAATGGAAACCTAATAACTTCTTGTTGTCTTTATTTTCACCACATTTTGCCACATATCTCCCCTGCCATTGCACAGACAGACTAAACTTCAGCTGCTGGATGCTTGAGCTAACAACCTGTTTTCACACTGTCAGGCATAGATTTGGGGACTGTCTGTGATTGTCACAATAATTCACTAAAGACAAGCCATGCCACAGAGAGAGTTATTTAAAAAAGGTCTTTGTTTCAGTGGTTACCACCACTACACAGTGCGGATCTATATGTGGACAGCCCTGCACACCTTTTTCCACGAGTATGTAGATGCTCATTTAGACATTGCCTACACAATGTATTCAAGCCTCATCTTAATCTCCTTGATATTCTTGAGGCCAAGGCAACTTGAAGGCAGTGTGAAGTGCTTAACATAAAGCGCAATCAGAAAACAGCAAAACTATGCAAAGGTAGACCTGCCTGGAAAAGTAGACTGTGTTATCTCTCCTTTCACATCCCTACCTCTATGAATGCATCAGAAGTGCTCTTTGAGTAATCATTTCTTTCCAGGAAGGTGGTGTCGAAAAGTATTATCTGTTGGATAGCTGTAAGTGTTTCACACATAAATGAATGCAGCATCAGGTATGGGAAATGTGGGAGAGTTGCAAGGGGAGAATTAATAAAATATTTAAAACCCTCAACTTCCATGGTCTCCCTCAAAAATAGTACCATCAGGAATGGGGACACTCACACTAATGAGTTCAGAAAAAAGCCTGTCTGGAGACTATGTACTGTTACTCACACTGAACAGGTTTACCCAGCTCTGTAAAGAGGGGTTGCAGTCAGTACTTCCCAGTGCATTCTCAGTGCAGAAGTCTCCTTACTTTTTGAACTTGAAAAGTGCCTGAGCACAGCTTATCCAGTAAAATAAAACATGCAGAATATCAATAAACTCAGTTCTTAATTAGCTCTCCTTCTATCTCCACTTCTAATACTGACAGATCTTGAATGAGCTTTTTGTTATGACTATTGACTTTAGCCATTTGAAATATTGCTGAGTGGTGACCCAGAGGGGTGGAGGTGGAATTAGATTCAGCAGCACTTATGCCATCATCTGTTTGGTATGTTACTTCCTTTCATTCTGGTGTTGGGAAGCTCACACCCAGCCTTCACATTCCTCTTCAACAAGTTGTGTCAAGGAAAGGGGAGAAAGGAAGCTGCCCCACATACCAGTGGATATCAAAAAGGAAGGTCTTAATGAGGATGTTGGGATGTAATTTCTACAGAAATCAGCCCTTCCTTCTGTCAGTCTCAGGTCTGGCTGCTATAATCATTTCAATAACATCATCTTGAGGAGTGAGGGCTTGAGAGATAATACTGTATTCTCTGGAGTTATTTATTGCTCCTGGCTTATACATAAAAGGAATGCTGAATTCTTAAACTTAGCAGCAATAATAAACCCCTGAAACTGAAAGGAAATAATGGAGTTTGTTTCAGCTGGAATTTCAGAGAAAGGTGAGGTCATTAAAACAGATAACATACCTGAGCATGTATAGGAACTTGCTCAGTGTGATATAATAACAGCTCATTAGTAACTAGTTTAAAATTAAGAACTCTGTTATTTTTTTATTCATAGCTTTGAGACATATGTATTACAATTTTTCATCTATACTTTTTCTATTGTTTAGCAATACCCGTAATAGCCGTAGTAAATAACCAGAAGATAGAAAGCCACAAAATGCACCATGATGGTCATACATATTTGCAATATTCCTGCTTAAGAAATTGAAAAATAATATTTGATCACATTTTGTAGTGACTCATGTGTAAAACATTTCATGTATTTCTGTGACTCATTAAAAGTCTCTTAAAACTGACTCATTCTATTTAGAGAGGAATGTGCTGGAAATCCTTTGGAGAATACCTATAGACCCTGATGATAACATAATTCAATACAAATGAAGCATTTATAGTATTCTGCTCATAATGAAAACAATTCTGTTTAACCAGAGTCAAACAACAATCTGTCTCAAAATATCTTTTCTTGGTTTATTATTTGCTGAATTAAGGATCATGAAGTCCTGTGGTCCATTATGATCATTTTGGCACTGAAAACTAAATTGTTTAAGCAGCAGTATGAGGTTCAACAAAGGCAAGTGCTGAGTCCTTGCTCTTGGGTCACAGCAATCTCACACAGCACTGCAGGTTTGAGCCAGACTGGTTGGAAATGTGTCTGATGGAAAAGGACCTGCAGGTGCTGGTCACAGAAGATGAGCCTGTAGTGTGCTCAGGTGGCCAAAAAAGTCAATGACATCCTGGTCTTTATCAAGAACAGTAGGGCTAGCAGGACTAGAGACGTGATTGTCCCTTTGTACTTGACATGGGTGAGACAACACCTTGAGTCCTGTGCCCAGTTTTGGGGCCCTCACTACAGGACAGATGTTGAGGTGTTGGAGTTAGACCAAGGAGGGCAAAGGAGCTGGCCAAGGATCTAGAGAGTAAGTCATAAGAGGAGCAGCTGAAGGAGCTGTGCATGTCTAGTTTGGAGAAAAGGGGGCTTAGGGGAGACGGGGGAGACTTGATCACTCTCTACAACTACCTGAAAGGAAGTTGTAGCCAGGTGGAGGTCAATCTCTTCTGCCAGGCAACCAGTGACAGAACAAGAGGAAATGGCCTTAAGCTGCACATGGGAGGTTTGGGCTGGACATCAGGAAGAATTTCTTCACTAGAAGAGTTGTCAAGCATTGAAACAGACTGCCCAGTGAAGTTGTGGAGTGACCATCCCTGGAAGTGTTCAAGAAATGACTCAATGTGGCACTTAGTGCTACAGTTTAGCTGATATGGTGGAGTTCAATCAAAGATTGGGCTTGATGATCTTGGACATATTTTCCAACCTTAATGATTCTATGATTCTGTCATTCTTAGAGAAATTAGGTGCTTCTCAAACTTTTATACAATATTTGACATTTCCAGTCCTGCAGACATTTTCTTTTTTCATTGCTAGATGTTCATGACACAAGAAAACGAATGGTGATCAGGGAAGTTGAGAAGCTAGACTGAGTTCTTGAGCTATAGCCACAAAACCTGTGCAATAATCAAAGCAGAACATGCTTCTTTGCTTGTCTGCCACCATTTTTCAATGACAAACTCCAAATACGGGACCATGTCCATGAATTTGGAAACCTGAATATACCCTTCCAAAGCAAGACAAAATGCCACACTGAGAAAGCACCAGGATCAGACACCATGTCACAAACTTTCCTGGAGAACTAATGGGTGTGCCCATGTTACAGATTTCTAGCAATTAATTTGTGGGAAAACGTGTGTTTTATAATGAATTTAATCACTGAATTACCTACCCATTATTTTCCATCAGATCATCTTCAGTTAGCTGGAAGATCATTTCATTTTCCCACACATTTTCTCTTGAGCACAGGCCAAACCACCTGGACTATTCTTTTTGTTTTGATATGCTTCAAGTCCCAGAACCTGTTGCCTGTTTACTTAAAAGATGGCTTATATTGCTCTAATTTAAAAAAATAAATGGCCTTTAAAGTGGGAGTAAATATTTTTCTCATATTAGAGCCAATTGACCTGGAGAATTAAGTAGACTGGCCTTAATGTAAATGAGTACTAGGCATCACACAGGCAGTAGAAACTTGTGTACTCTTGGCCCTATTTAAATCACTCTACTGGGTTTCTATGGCCAAGTTTTGGTAGCAGGGGTGCTAAAGGGTTGGCTTCTATGAGAAACTGCAAGAAGTTACTCCTACATCTGACAGAGCCAATGCCAGCTAGCTCCAGGACAGACCCACTACTGGCCAAAGCTGAGCCAATCAGAGGGGGTAGTAGCACCTCTGTGATAACATATTAAAGAAGGAAAAGAAGTTATTGAACTGATGTGATTGCACTCTGAAAAGAGGGGAGTGACAATATGTGAGAACAACTCTGCAGACACCAAGGTCAGTGGAGAAGGGGTGGGAGCAGGTGCTCCACACACCAGAGTTGAGGTTCCCCTGCAGACCATTGTGCAGGATGCTTCATTGACCATAGTGAGGCAGCTGTGTCCCTGCAGCCCATGGAGGTTCACAGAGATGCAGCCTCTGGAGGACACCCACACTGGAGCAGGTGAATGCCCAAAAGAAGACTGTGACTCCATGGGAAGGCTGCAGTGCACTAGGATCCTGTCAAGGACCTTCTCTGACCTGTGAAGAGAGGTGCCCATGCTGGAACAGGTTTTCCTGGTAAGACTTGTGACCCTGTGGGGGACTCTTGCTGGAGCAGGGACTTCTGGAAGGACAAGGAGTGCACACTGTTAAAAGGGACCTACGCCGGAGCGGTTCATGAAGAACTACAGTCTATGGGAAGGACTCATGCTGGTAAAGTTCCTGGAGAACTGTCTCCTATGGGAGGGACTGAAGCAGGGGAAGAATTCCTCTCCCTCAGCACAGGCAGAAACAACCTTTGATGAACTGACTATAACCTCCACTTCTCATCTCCCTGCACTGCTGGATGGGGAGGAGATAGAAGACAGGAAGGAGGGAGGGGTAGAGGAAGGATGTTCTTAAGATTTGTTTTACTGCTCATTATCCTGCTCTGATTTTGACTGGTAACAAATTCAACTAATTTCCCCTAGTCAAGTTTGTTTGTCTGTGTCAGTAAGATGTGAGTAATCTCTCTCTGTCCTTAACTCATGAGCCTTTCATTATATTTTTTAATCCCCTGTGCAGTTGTGAAAGGGAGTCACAGAACAGCTTTGATGAGCACCTGGCATTCACCCAGGGTCAACCCATTACAACTACAGAGTTACTGAATACCAGAAGGCCAGTTCTCCATCCAGTTTCTTCAGTGGTTAGTAGAGAAACTCACTCTCATCAACTTAGAGCAAACTCAACAAGTTATTTTACTTTTGTGATTACCTATCTTTTCTTACATGCTTTGAATTATACATGTAGTCATTATCACAAAGAGTTCTGATCTACTTATTAGTTAAATTAGACCCTCCAACATCTAAACCATTACAAAATGTGGTCTTTCCAGTGATTTCTTTCTCCCATGGATATTTCCGTTAATATATCTGCATTTCTTCAAACACTCAATGCAGCAACCAGGAGCAAGAATGAAGATTGGACACACAAAGAAAATTGCATGGTTGTAGCTCCTCCTTTTCTTTCAGCTACAAACATAACAAATACATAAGGCACATTGTAAACAAGGGTGGAGATCATAATGAAAATGATGCTTTTGTGTGAGAAGGAAAACTGGCACACTATTTCGTGACTGCAAATATACATGTATTATGGATATTACTGCAGCTTGCTCTGTTTTTTACAAAATAAGTATGTTTCTGACAAGTGAATAGGATTTCTTAATATTGGGATTATATGATATATATGAAGACATATGGCAAACACATTCAGCAAATATAAATACATACTTTAATAACTCTGGCTTTCATTTATGCTTGCTAAATGTGTTTAGATCCCACTACAACCTTTCATTAATATCAATAATCAAAGTGTTCTTTTGGTTTTCACTATGGGTAGTAGTGTAAGAGCTCATGTATACTGATGTTCGAAACTCAAGTTCAAATCTTTCAGATTACACTCATTAAAATTTGTTTATGGCCTCAAACAGTTCCCGATGTTAATATTACTCTGGGTCAAAACAATCTTTGTCACAGAGGTTGTAGCTGAACATTGTCTTTCTTCATTATTATATCCCTTATCTTTTCCACCTATTCTATCTTGGAGATAATCTACTCCAAAACATAGGATCTGTATCCAGGGCACATGTAATTTACCAAATCTTTCTAACAAGGTGAGGAGTGAACTTGAGATTCTAACAAGATGTAAGACATTTAAAACATTTTACGTTACTGTTTATAGTTCACAAGTCTCAGCTCACAAATTAGGCATTTCAACATCATAGTAACTGTTCCTTTTAAGAAGTAACAAAACAACATTTAAATATTCTCTCTTTCTTCCCATTTGACTTTCCTCTTCCCCAAAGCCAAGCATGGTTACCGAACTTCCCTGATTCCAAAGTTTTGTCTCAGATATCATTTCCAACCATTCTAACAACAAATTCACCACAAAGTTTCCAAGCTGTGAGTCTTATACATCAACACTGAAAGTGGAAAAAAATTACTTTTGCACCAGTGAAAGGATGGAGACTCATGCACTGATCTCAGAAATATGCTGGTTCTATCTGAGGTAGAGCATCCCTAGCCTGTTTTGAAATATTGATGCTACTTAACACAACCCACTTGACTAACATCTCTTATATAACATAAGAGAGAACTGAAACATAGCACAAAAAAAGACCAAATCCCACTCAAACTGATATTAGGTTCTGCTCTCTCCCAAGACAGATTTCCTTGCTAAATAGAAAACTGATTTTTTTTTTACACTGAATTAGCAGGGTTGTTAAATCCCACATGCAAAAAAGTTCGCAGGATGCTTCATTGAAATCTCTGATTCCTAAGTGTACCTTCATAACTGCTAAAACTACCCACGCTCGTTCTCTCCTGAAATCTTTCAACTTAATAACTTCATTGTCAAAACAGAACTTAAGTGGCTACTATGTAGTCACAGAGGTCTGGGATACTGAACTCTCACAACTGGGTAGTACCCTATTCAGGAGGCAGTGGCAATGGCTCTTGACAAAAGCATGGAATGTGTACTACTTGCCCGATAGTCAGGAAGGCACAGACTCCAAATGCAAATCGAAAGGATCAACAGGATATAGAAATTAAGATAACCAATCAGTCAAACATTTGTTGTAATCTTCACTCTAAAGCTCAATACCGGCAAGAGACAGCTGCAGCAGTGAGTCACGAACCAGCATGGCTCCAGAAGTTCAGCACTCTCTCCCTGCCCTCATTCCCTTTCCTCCCAACATGCGCACACAATATACTCATAATCCCAGAGGGAAAGGAGTCTGTCTGCACCTTTCATTGATATGACTCACAGTGCTATGAATTTTTGCTTCAGAAGTCTAGGTAGTACATTGCAGATCCCAGGTGCCAAGGGCCTACATACCACACTTGGAAGGCTAATGATTGCTGAGCCCCATCCTTCTGTACTCCAGCAGAGAATAGGCTACAAAATAGAGTCATTCCTCTAGGAAAGTCAGCTCATAAATGAGTCCAGTTGGTTTGCATCAGCATAACTCTCAAACAAACGGATGCTACTCAGCATCTCATATCAAACCTTATCCTACAATGCAATAAAAGATTGCGATTGACTGTTTAAGCACAGTCTATATCAAGATCCATTTGATTGCATAGAAACTTTACTGACAGTAATGGTAGAAAATATTGTGAAGACTCTTCTATAGACCTGTATTAAGGCACATCAGATAGAAAAGTATTGAGAGGTCTTTTTCTGTTTGGTTAGCTCCTGTCTGTTTTTATGTTTCAAAGTCTTAAAGGGTTCCCATGTGTGATAGTTTGGGCTTTAGTTTTAACTAGACCTCAATTTAGTAGGCTCAGACAATCTTAGGAGACAACCTTAGGAGAGACAGGTATCACCTGACTTAAGCAACCAAAGAAATATTTCATACCAGATGATGCAAACCTGAGATATGAATACAAGGAGGAGGAGGAGGTGTTCTCTCAGTTCCATCATGGCNTCTGTGTTGGGCAGTTGGTATTTTGCCAGCTCAACCCAAGACATCATGAAATAAAATGGAACATATTTTGAAAGTACTCCAAAATGAGAAGTTGAATTAATACCTGCAAAGTAATAAACTACCAGTGGATAACAATATAAAGAGTAAACATTCAGCTTCAGCTGTTACCTGAAGCTTATTCCATCACTTAAAAGGTTTCAAAATAGGAAAAAATATAAAGTCATTTCTGCCTACCTGCTTTCTATTCCTCACAAGGCTTTGTTTCTCTACAGCTTGAAGACTCTTGTGGCAAATTCAACATGGCAGAAGGAGCTTCACATAACCAGAGAGAGGAGACAGAATAACCTTAACAAAGACTGAAAGAGTGGCAAAAATTCATAATGTCATCTACTAGCATACATATCTCTTCCCACAACCACTTGACATGAATACCAAAAACTGATAGGAAAGCCTGGCCTGTGGGAAGGAAAAGCAGATCATGTCTTGAGGACATGTTAAGGGATCATCCTGTGGATAAACCCAATGTTTGGATTCTGCCTATAAGCAGATACTCAGAGGTCTGTAGGGTCTGCAGAATGTTTGATGTTACCAGGCTAACAAACAACCTTGCAGTTATTTCCCTAAAAAGAATCCATGGTAGTTATGATGCCAGCTGTATTTTGAAAGATTATTTGGATCTTGGGAGTGTTCTCTGTACTTTCCTAAAAGAGGTCATAAAATGGCCAAAATAAGTCCTTCCCTTTAAACAGGTAACAATACCAAATTAAAGACTTAATCAGACAATTTTTCTTTGTATGAGGGACCTTTTCTACTTTAGATATCAGATGTGGCATAATAGTATCAATCACCTGCACAGCTTTAAGCCCAAGAGGCAGAATTGGATTTCTTGCTTTGCCTTTTTCTCTTTAGGAGGAAAGGAATTTGGAATGAAGAACTGAGTCTTTATGTGAAACACTCACAGGAAAACATGGAGCCAGATCTCATTGGTATGGTTCTCGGAGTAGACAGAAGTACGCAAAGCCTCATCCCTTCTGGGTTCAGTTTCCACACATAAAAGATGACAACATCTTACTGGATGCTGTTAAGTGCAAAATGAGTTGTGTTCAAGAGAAACGACTGTTAGTTTGAAAAACTCATTTAATTTAGAATTACATCATGCAGACCAGGATTCACCTTGTATAGGACATATGGTTGCCACAGGGTAGCTCAGAGACCTTTTCAGGTGTCTGGGGATATTTTACAGGTAAAACTGTAATTTGGTCCTTACTTCAGAGAGTATTCTCTGTTAATCTACTACAGGACAGTTCTCAGAGGGTTTTGGCCATGTGTTCTGACCACAATGGCTTCTGCACAGTCTATACAATAGATCTTCATTCTGTCACAGCTTTGTAAAAGAAACAACATCCTTTCTCTGAGGCTGAAAAAGATCATGACTTTTCATTACAGCTCTATAACTCTTTTTCAAAAAGATCATTGATCATCAGACCAACAAACTCAATATAAGCTTAATACCAACACATAGGTCACTCTGGAAAATAAAATAGGATTCCCATTTCTAAATTGCACAGAGGGTGAGCATGGTATGTCTCATATTCCATGTAAAACCTATTTTCTAAATGTACTTTAGTCTATTTATCTACTCATCTGCATTCAGGGAGGAGACCTTGTGAAGTTTTTGGCATTAACATTATCATCACTTTATCCCAGGAGATGAGACTATTTGGAAACCAATTTCAAAGGGAAAAATCTTCATAGAAGAAAAGCTGATTTATTGATAGGCTTAGGTAGTTTGTTGTCAAACCAGTCTTTATTTATTTATTTATAGATCTGACTTTAAAAGAAACATTTATTCCATGAAAATACTGATTTCCTCTCGTTCCCTGCAGCATTTTCCTGAAATGCACCATTTGAGAACCCACTATAATTTCTGCCAGCAAAATACATGCTAAGCTTGTTCAAAACTACTGAATTGTAGGGCTCCAAATGAAACTGAAGGGCCAAAACAGCAAGTATACCAATAACACTGTCTATCTCAAATATTACCTCTATAGACAGGTTTTGTCAGGTCTTGGAAATCTGCTATATGCCTGTCTCTCTTGAGACGATTTATTGCAATACTGAAGTGACAACTTCTTGCTGAGCAGTCCAGCTTAGGGTTACTGTAGCACACGCATGGTCAGTACCATGCATCACAAGTCTCTGCATAAGTTACTCTCCACGCTTCTCACACATAGCAGCTACCACACAAGCAGGGCACTTCTAGCAGAAACAGAATAATGAGCCAACCAGAAAATTCCTCAGCATTAACTCAGTGAATGCCAACAGTTTTGTAGCTGGCAGAGCATAAAGATCTCAAAAACAGACCAAGCTGACAAGAAACCAAATAAGCAGTGTAAAAGAGCAAGACAACGCTTCAGTTTTTTGACTCCTACATATTTCTTGGATATTAAACATGAGTAAAGAAGAGAACTTGACAAATTTCCTAAAGATCTTTGAGACATGAGAATCTACCTGTTTGCAAAGGCAACTTAAGATCACAAACTAAAAGACACCAATGCAAATAGGCTAACCCATAGTTCAAATAATTTTCACCTTCCAGTGTGACACACCTGCAAAATAAACAGTACCACACATACATACAAACATAACAGAGAGAAAAAAGTATATAGGCAAGTCTGTTTTACTTTATGACCTCTCATCTCCAATGCTAATTCCTAAAAGAGGCCACAAGACATTCGTTCCAGTATGGGCACAGATTGACCTGTAATGTCAAACCCATGCAGCATAGCAAACACTGGTCCTTGTCAAGCCACACAACACAGAGGTGATTGAAAAACAAAATATCAGTCTTGTAGGAGAGGGAAATGGAGATAGTCATGCTCAAACAAAAATCTTTTCAAAGGCCATATAGGTAAGAGGAACACTTGATTTTTAAATTTTCCTTTCTTTATTTTCAGTAAACCTATCTCAATGCAGGATAATATAAGGACCAAAACTAGGTCTTCCCAAGCTAAAATGTGAATTTGTGGTTGACTGACTTGAAGTAAGGTCATACCTTACTTAGTTTCAGTGTCACAATATACATGTAGCACCTCTCTGTCCCACCTTGCTCGCTCCATCACCCAATGTGATTACACAAAATTGTAAATCCTGCATGGAAAATCAAGNCAATTCTTCCATTCCCCTTCTCCCCCACCCCCTTGCCCTAGTCCCCCAAAATATTTACTTAGCCACTGAGCCCTGTTTTCTCAATACATAGTTTTCCTGAGCAATGGTAACTGATGTAGATTAGTTCCCTATTTACATTAAGACTCCATTACATTTTCTTGTCAGGCCTGTCAGTGGCTCTGACTACTGCTGTTTTTCACATCAATTTTATTTCCCTGAGAGAATCAGGTAATGACAATTGTTTCACTCACGCAAAGATGTAAGGGAAAGGGTTTGATGCATACATGACATGAAGGATGCCTTCACCGTAAATGTAATCAGGATGAGCATGCATTTGAGACAGGCAGACAACAACAAGGCTACCAGAGTCCATATATTTCAGCACAGAGAAGTGTTCTGTTAGCTGTCCTTGACTGAGGCAGCATGGAAAAAGAGCACAGAGCCTGACATAGACAGCCAACAGGGTTTGTCAAGATTTGCCTTACTCATGGATGTTTATTGTTGATACCTGAAGTTCAAGCTGACTTTCAAAATAAGAAAGGCTTAATAGGTTTCTTTTAAATAATAAGCTTTAAAAGAAAATAGCAAAAAGTGAGGCCTTGTACAAGAAATGTTAACAATAGCAAAACCTTGAATGACATGGTGTGGAAGTTGATGACTTCCAAGAGCCTGAAATCACTTTACTAATCTCATATATATAACATGAGATTGCCTTAAAATGTGCCATGTTTCAAGCACACCCTTAACAGGTCATGGCCTTGGGCTGGATTTTTAATTCCTTGTGCCATTAGTTTTACAAAACCTGGCTGAATCTACAGTGGCTGTCCTGTTACAGGTTCTCTACTTCTATGTACTGAAAAGTGAGGCTTAGAAGTACAATTCAATGGCCAGCACTTGCTTGACTTATTGTAACTTTTTAGGCTTTACTTAGCAACCTAAATTTTAAAAACCTAAAACCACAGTTTTTTTAAAATGAACTTATTTTTATAGCTTGTGTAAAAGATTATGATTCCACATTCAAGTTTAACTGTTGGGAGAAGGAAGACAAGTTAGCTTAAATCTCCCACTGAGACCAGCTTCTTTCAGAGCCTCTGTCACTCACCATTGCAAACAGGAGCTTGGACTGAATGAAGTGCAGGAACAAGGCCAAGAAGCAATTTCTCTATTCTTAGTTTAAGGAAAATCGACTGCTTAGAGTTGGAACTCTGGTGAGTTCTCACTGATTACACTATTATATGGTCAGATTAAGAAAGCCGAAGGAGCATACACAAGATGTTAGAAGAAATAAATTTTCAGGTTTGAGAGAAGCTACAAAAGAGATATCTCATCACTGTTATGCAAGTTGATGTTTACAGTTGGTAAAAACAGTTGTTTTTCTTTCACATTAAAATCCTTCTGTTTGTCATCATCTTCATCTCTTCTGATTACGTAAAATAAGGAATCCATCCTCTGGAGCTGACAGAGCGCCTATTACCATTGATATAAAAGATTTTGCTTCTCAAATCTCTTTTCTTTACATCATATTTTGTCAGCAAACACATGACTAGCAGAAAGGAGACCTCAGACAATAGCAGAACCAGTGAGTTGTCTCTATGCCATTCCCATAAATATATTTCTAGCAAGAGATTTCCCACATGGCAGCTGTGCTGAAAGTGTAATTCCAAAAATGTGCCTATTGCATTATGCCATAAACAGGGTCCTGGGGAGATTATTTGAAAGGCAGTTCAGCATTCTGCCACCCACACTTTGCAACCACAGAGGAGTTTCAATTCAGATAAAATACCTGCATTTTATGGAAACAGCAAGGACAATTTCCATGAATTTAACAACAAGCTCCAGCTCATGGAGAAAGTAAGGAAATTAGTATCAAGAACATTCTGTAAACAGTTAACACATTAAGCCCTTTGGCTTTATTTTCTCTTGTTATTCTTAGCAACTGGTATTTCCAGGAGTGCTGGTACGCTTAGGATCATAGGGGGAGTGAACAACAGGTTTCTCCAGTGGATAGAAACTGGAAGCAAATTATGCACGTACTGGACAGGCGAGATAGGAAACTTGCCTAAGTGAAAATATTAAAATCTATTTACCACTCTGTCTTCATTAAAATGTCTTTTGCCAAAACCAACTTTTTCTGTGATGTCCACAAATCCTGCCAATCTGCATAAGTCATGATATTGCTGTCATGCTCTTAGTAAATAATTGTAATCATTCCCTTAAAAAGAGAGCTGTGTCCTGAACTTTTCAGCACATTGTGTATTTGGTAATGTTTTCTTTAGCTTATAGAATTTTATATTCTCAATATTTAACATATGCCTGGGAACAAAAACATTATCTGAAAGATTTTTATCCTTTATTTTCACACGTGAATTTGCTTACAACATGCCATGGTAAAAAATATGGATGTTCTTTTTTATTTTTGAATCTGAAAGCATTGTTAGTACAAGAGTTAAACTCATGGTAATTAAAGATAATGACCCCTAAAAACCTGCTCAACTAAAACAGAGTAAATATTATCCATTAGAAGGAAAAAGATCTTGAAACACCTCTTCAATCAGGCTGCTGTACTTTCTATATTGCTTTTAATGCTGAAATAAAGTAACTTCTAACAGCACATGCTATCTCAGAATGATAGCTCAGAATCACTTCTCTTATATGCTGGTCTCAAAAAGAGAGAAGCCACTCTCTCACTAGATTTAATGATGTATTAGGCATGCAAGCCTCCTGAGAGCAAAGATGGGTGTATTGATATTGACAGAACTTCTTCTTCTCATTCCAGGATACCATAATGTTTTACAGAAAATTACATGCCTGACACACCCTCTCATCCACAAGTATAAATGTAAGTAAATTAAAAACACATACTCCCAAAATTTAACCACAAACATAATGATGGGTTGTAAAAGTTACTTGTAAGTAAGCAAGTGAAAAAGCCAGAGTCATCATGCTATGTTGCAGCTCCTCCTGTTTGGCTGGCCAGTTGTATATACATCAACTTCTAATGATACACAGTCTAACCCAGCTATGGGACAGCAGATGTGTGTCTCCTCTGTGCTAGGGGAACTAATACACCTTATAAGACAATTTTCTATTTGAGATGCCATACAATTGCCCTGTCTGTACTTAGATTGCCCGGTAAGGTGAAAGTTGGATTTATATGGCTTCTTTGGCTCACTTCACAAGTAACTGGTATAAGACCTGGCTGAACAATGCAGGCAAGTTGCAGACGGTTGTTCTGTTCTGCATGTGAAGGATGCATTAGAAAGGTAACAAGTGATAATTTAAATCATACTTTTTAATACTGCCCAAATACACTCAGCAAAACAGTAAAGAGGCCAGTTTACAGTCTTTTATACTTGAATTATTCAAAATATTCAAACTGATTAGAAATAGGCTTTTCTGGCCTAAAACTGCTTGCAGAGATGTGCTGAAGAATATCAAAGCAGAAAACAGTAGGGTGACCTGAAGAAAGCAATGAAGGAAATTCTAGTGAGTGGAAAATACTGCATGTTGGTCAATACATAATCATACACAGATATGCAAATTTGTTAAACTATGTTAGCCAAAATCATGTAGGAAAGCTGGTACACAAAAAACTTCAGAGCTCAGCATTCATACCAAGCCGCCTCATTCTATATGTAGACCCAAAAAAACCTACAGAGAGAGAAGTCCAGAATGACGACACATTTTGGAAGAATTTCTATGAAAGGAGGGGCTAAATAATTTTTTTTTTCATTTGACCTTTCTAGTTTGTTTTTCTGATTAAATCAAATTAGTCCTAAGTTTCTTCAAGAGAACTACTTGGCAAATCTCAAGAAGAGAGGAACATAAAATCAAATACTATAAAAACAAAATAAGAAGAGAATATGGTAGAAAACTACAAAATTATAAATGCCACCAAAAAAGGTTTGTGGAGAATGATTTCTCGTGACTTCTCACAATACAAAGATAAGGAGGCATCCAAAGAAATGATCCAGTTTAAATGAAAGGAAATGCTTTTTCCACATAGCTTCTTAATTGGAGTGTGGAATTCATTGCCACAGGAAGTTGTGGAGGCCACAGCATAAAAGGAATTATAAAAGGGGCATTTTGTGGAGAATAAACCCACTGGTGGCTATTAAACACAATCGTCCGGATGCAAAATTTAACACAGGAAATTCTTAAACTATCAGTTGCTGGAGGTGAGGATAATCACTTCCTACATCCCTGTTCCTTATCCTTCTCTTTAAGCACATTTTGCAGGCCACTGCTTGGGATTGGACACTGGGTTGGCTGGATCTTCAATTGATTCATATAGAAGTTCTTCTGTTCTTAAGTTAAATTGCATTTACTGCAATGTAAGAAAACACTTGTGAGTTGCCACCACCAACTATCCTATGAAGTCAGATTTTGAAATCTGTACGGCTACCCAAAGCAAAAGAAGCAATTTTCTGAGGGTGGCATGAGAAAATATATAGTAGCTACAAATTACGTGCTTGTCAGAGAGATGCTACACCAAGGAAATCCTGAGTTTTGCATGACAGAAACCTCCATCTGCAGTGAGCGGCACTGGAATGAGGCTCTATGTCTGGGTTGAACCTCTACAAATATGGAACACACCTGCCCAAACTTACCCAAAAGCTCTCAGAGGAAGAGCATGGGAAGTACTATATGTAAATAAGCCCTATCTTTTAATTATATGGATCTGAACTATGTATAGTCTTCATCAAATAACAAAAATATTATCATATCAAAAACATTGCAAAGTGAATGCACTCAAGATTTCCAGGTACCAGTTAATGTAACTGCTGTCCTTACACTGTCACTGGCAGCATGAAAAGCTGAGCATTATGGTCACCTCTTCAACAAAAATTTTACAGCAACACTTCTGCTATATGCTATCTTAAACATGCAGCCTGCATGCATGCTGGCACAAGACTGTGACCTAAATCCCCAAATTGAGAGGAATTTTTTCAATATTCATGGTTGCAGCAAAAAAACCATATGTCTTGTGACTCACAACGGCTAACCCCAGAAATGTAATGTTGCTCAATAAAACGAACCACAGACATTCCTGACTGCTGTGTGTGATCAGACATGCTCGAGTCTGCAGAGTTTGTAAAAGGCAAATCATTTATGGCAAGAGCTAAACTCCACACTAAAACAAACACTATAATTTTGTTTAGGGATCCATTCAAATTTTACTCAAGATGGGTCTAATAATCCATGGAGCAGAATGCCTCTGGAGTAGTATAGCAAAGACTCCATAATGTGCAGCACTGCCAAGAGGGACAAAGAAAACTCCAGAACGCAAAAGCTGAGTCCCACTGAGCATGTCTCCTAATGAGTAAAAAATTCTTTTGTTAATTGGGACTCAATAGTAGAGAATGATGGCTGCATAAGGTTGGCAGGAGTAAAAATCTAGAAACAGAATGCCAGACTGGCCTACACCAAATTAGCTACATATTCAAGGGCACCAGCATCTCAGTACCATACTTCAAAAATTCTAAGCTAAAAACTTAGCTCAAAACTTCTTCAATCATTCATGCAGCTGTTTATGTGAAACAGCATAATAAACTACATCAGACTTTTTAAGATACTGTTTTCAAAATCTGCATGCCACTTCTTACTTATTGCTACACACACCTAAATTTCCTATTTTAAAGTAATAATCCTCATTACTATCTTCATCTATAAAATTGCAATTTAAAACTATTCTTTTTATAGAGAAGCTTGATAACATCTGCTTAAGTAGCATTTCCTTTAAACTAAAAATCTCATGGTTGTGTATTTGGTAACTACACTCATCTGCTATTAAAAGTGCCCTTAAACAGAAAAAAAAAAAAAAAGGCACACACCCAAGTGATCAAAAGAAAGTTAATTGCTGAGGCTGAACTTAAGATAAGAACCAACACAGTCAGCACTTTGAAAGCAAGGCTCGGAAGAACCAGTACCAACAAAGAGTCTTTCTACAGTCGTCTGATATTTACATTAGAAGGCTTTTTTGTCAAGCCCAGAAGATTTTCTGACTGAAGGCAGCCAGCCTCGCGTAGAGGGTGAGGAAGGAGGTGCGGGCGGGGGGCTGCGGGCAGCAGGAGCTATGGGGTGAGGGCTTCTCTCCCCCCCTCCTCAAAGTGCAGGAGGAACAATACTGAGAAAGGGAGGTGGCTACGCCCAGGTCAGCGGAGAGGGACAGTTCCCCCACCGGCGACCTGGTTTTTCAGTAACATTTACACGTTCGCAGTTCTTAACTACGAAGCTTTATTTTCTTGTCTGACTTGGTGACTTTAAAGGGAAACACACTAGAAGGTAAAATTCGCTTACAGTGATAAAGGGGACAGTCCTTGTGCTTTACTACTAAGCACACCTTGGCTGACATCCCTGTAATCCCGACAGCTTTTCTTTCCCAAACAAACCTGAAGTTATTGCAGCACATTGCAGGTGCCTGAGCTTGGCATGTGGTCACCCCACAACCAGCACTGGCGACTCCAGGTGCTACCCAGGCCAAACACCCCTTTGTCACTGTTCTCTCTCCAGGGAAGAGCTCCCTGCCTGACTGCCCTCCTCCTTGGTACTCTCTGTTAATACCCATGTGGACTAGTTTCACACATAGGGGACAAATCTGGGCTGGTATCTGCAAGTTGCTGGTTTCTCCCAGCCCTTTTTGTTTTCTTATAGGGCGGCACAAAAAGGTGCTCTACAAATTAATTAATCATATCCACTTCCAACACATTTGTGATTTTGGGAATCCAGAAATTGCTTACGTGTATCAACAGCACCCTGCATCACCATACAGCAAGCAGGTGAGGCTGAGAAAATGGTAGCATCGCCCACCTGGCAATCTTTGCAATGGCATTCAGAGGTCACAGTGATGAGCAGGTTTTCCCTCAGGATGTCAGCCCCATGCCCAAGTACTGCAGCTCCAGCCCTTCCTTCCCATGGCAGTTCTGTGCTTCCAGATGAACTAACAGACCATTTCACAGCACTATACTTGCCTACAGCCTGAGCCACCAGCCATAGGTGGTAAGGCACCCCACAGGGCTTAGGACTTTCCCCAGGCAAGCCACAGCCTCTCACTCCATCCATGTCCTTGCAGCAAACACTGGCACATGGCTCTGTCTCTGCCCAGTGTGGCTGCTCTGGCACAGGTTGCAGTTGGGCCCTGTCCACCCTTCCTGCAGGAAGGGCTGTTCCTGCCTGGGAAGTTCAGCCTGCTGGAGTATCATCTTTGCACCCACTTTGGGACTGAGAGACATGGCACAGAGGGCTTCAAACACCGTGGGCAAACAGCAACAGGCAACAGCCAGGCCAGGGAAGGATGGAAGGTCAGACTGGGACATTCCAAAGCACAGCTGTCTGCAGGGGGACAGTGCACAGCTGCTCGCACAAGCTTTAGTTCCCGTACGGCTGAGGAAAGGGCACAGTTGCCATTAGGAAATTGTTATGATCTCCTTCAGGGAATAGCCAAGGAAGGGGTTGTCAGGGTTCTCTTCAGTTAAGTAAAGGCAATAGGCATCTGACAGTATCACAGTCCATACACAGCTTCGATGAGCCTTCTTAGACCAAGGCTCTAGGTACACCTAGCCTAGGTACATGTCAAAATTCATACAACGGGTCACTATGAAGGAAAGCAAAAGCTATGCTGACTCCCCCTCTCACACTAGCCAGCAGGTTTTGTGCTTCTATTTTTAAATAGAAATGCATACACTCTCAATCTGTGTATTTATTTTTTCAGGAAAAAAATAAATTCAAGGACAAAGGAATCATGCATGCATCATATGCTCACTTATCACAGTTTTACTACCATTCCCTCATTCCACAAATACCTACAATTAAGGCATATCCCCATCTTGAGTAATGGACCTCTATCTGCAGGCTTCTCCTTTGGTAGGGTTAGCAGCTGCTAATGTAGTTGCCAGTTAATCCTGTAGTTTATGTTTAATTTTTTTGTTATCCACAAAAGGACAAACCTTCCTCCATGTTTTCACATATGTGTTTTCAGAACATACAACAGCTTGGGAAGCTAGTTGTTAGGGGATAACCACAGCACACAGAGGGAACAACCAGGCAAAAAGTAGCCCATAGTCAGACAGTCTTACCCATATGTGTGGCACCAGTGACTGCACCACATAACACAGCAATATTCAGCATAAGTCTGCGCCAGAGTTTAACCATGATTCATTTTCCATTGTAGAAACCCCATAAGCACTTTGGGGATGCAGAAAACCCTGCTTCAAAACCCTGAAAATGCAAAGAGATATCTGCATGTATACATGCTGTTTTTTCAGCTCACCAAATGGTCCCTTTCTGTGCTAACAGCTGCCACAAATAACATTGATGGGTGGTGAATGGGGCAGGGGTGGTTAGGATTATAGAAGAGGATTTACAAACACACACAGGCATTCTGCAAACGCTCAGATTCTTAGAATGTGGTAGCTGAAATGGGAGCACCCAACTACCAGTACACATTGCATGATAACTCAGTAACAAAAGCTCTTAAGTACTGCTGTCTTTATTACACTGGGAATTGCTTAATGACCTGGTCAAAAGTGCAGAGACCACTTTTACTCATTCACAAGTACATCTTATGATAGATATACTCCAGATAAAAATACTGCATTTTGTTTAAAAATGTTGAGCATTGCTGGCTGGCCCAACCCCAACCACTCAGTGCTATGATCCATCCTGCCACATTGGAACCTGCTAATGCTGCCTCCCATCAGCTCCAGCAACCAGGGAAACTCACAGACCCGCCTTTGACATCCTGCCTCATGCTATACTGCTGACCTGCCCAAACCCACCCACCAGATAGTAGCTGGGCCACCCCATTCTAAGAACCCTGCCTCAGATGTAGGCCAGAGGAGTGGAATTTCAGAATACTTTTTTGCAAAAATTTCTCCTAGTCAGGATGGAAACAGCCAGTCTGACAATTCTGCACCAAAGCAATAGCAGCTAAAGTCAGTGGGTTTTAATAAGCTCATTGTTAAGCAAGTGCCACAGAGGTGATGGTCTATCAGCTGTCTGGCTCTTACTCTGTATAAAAGCTCATTGTAGATGGCCTTTGTTCATTCTCCTCTTGAATGACTGCCTGTACTTACACTTTGCAAATCTAATGCAGTCTAATGTAATTTTTTTAGAAATTATAAATATAAGAATTACATAATTTCTATAATTTATATTATAACAATATGATACATATGTTNTTGACCAGGAAAGGCCTCTTCTACAAACTTATTTAAAGAAGAGAAACAATTATGATAGTTATAGTAGACTAAGAAATTACCATACTGGTGCAACTATGGGCATCTGAAACAAAACCTCCTATCCATTACAGATTTATGCATTAAAAGATGTGTGAACAGCCTGTTGCAAAAGGAAGCATTTTCCTTATGTTCTATAGGTAGCTTTTAATTAGTTTTGGTATTCTAGCCTAGCTACCAGAGGAAAATGAAAGCAGGACAGTTTCATACATGTAGTGATTTCTTCTCATTGTGAGTAAAACATGTTCTGATGTCATGCTGTGAAAATGAAAGTTTTAGTCATGGAAGGCAGTGAGTCAGAATTTTTTTCAGGTTGCCTGGTGCTTCCAGGTCCGTGCTAGAAAATACATCATCTCTGAGGTGCAGACAGGTGTCATCACACAGAAAATTCCCTGGGGATCTAAAAAGAAATGTAGAATAAAATAGAAGATTCTGAAAAGTATATATACATCCCATTCTCTCCATGTGTTGGTTTACAACCCTTCCCCACAGGCATGCAGAATATATCCTAGAGCAAGAGGGGAAAAAACAAACAACAACAGAAACACCAAAAAACACCACAAGGGGAAAATAAAAAGGAAAGAGAATCAAGTACAGACCACCACAATCAAATTACAACGACATATACAGTAACAGGTCTGGCTGCAACACATGTAGGAAAGCTTACTGGAGAAATCATGTCACATGTAGAAATATATGTCAAGTTTTCTTAGCCGGGGATTAGAATAATATGTTTGTTTCCAAATAAGCTTATCTTGCACACTGCCAGTAAATAGTTTAAAGAAAGCTGTCACTCAGCCTTGTTTCTTTTTGTCATGAAGTAATGAAAACATTAGTGCTACTGGAAACACTGACGGTCATCACTGATTTCTGTGTTATCTGCTGGAACTTGTTACTGATGCTTACCCAACTCTACCTTACTGACTGCAAGCTTGAGTAAGAACTAGCACTAAGAATAGCCCTAATCACTGCTCAAACATTTCCCTCTTCAGGCAAACTAATACTGACCTGTTACAGTTGGTATGATTCTATTTCAAACTTCCAGAAAGGTCCTCTGTTTTTATTAGAGACATTTTATTAGAAACTGAAATGGTTCTTATTTGTTTGCAGGATAAAGCAGAAAATCTCTGCAATTACATGTAGAAATGACAAGCTGAACACACTAAGAAAAATAGCTTTGCCATATTTATAAATCTTGGAAAAGCTGCTTGGATCATCCTCTGTTTTGCCAAATTTGGGAAGGTGTATTTTGACTAATAAATGGATTTATGTGGTTTTGTATTGACAGTGCAAGCTAGAGGCTGAAGACAGAGAAGTGATGGAAGGGCATACCTGGAGAAGACTACACTGACCAACAAGCAATACAAACTGAAAAAAAGTGCAAAAGCAAGTGTTTTTAAAAAAAGAAAAATTAATAAAAATTAAAATGTAACAGCTCAGTTGAAGAGATCTTAGCAATTAACGTTTCTTTTTGCTTGTAGAGGGCCTCTATCACTAGCCTGTGAGAGCACAAACAAAGAAGATTAAAAGCCAGACAGTGTGGAGCACTAACTGTGGCTGAAGCTTAAAAATATGTTGTCAAGATAAGCAACAAGTAGTAGTCCATGTTTTGACAGAAAAGTGTTACCCTGAAGCTGTGAGCCATCTAGCTGTTCCAGAATGGAGGGCAAGGAGCAGGGGAGGTCTCCTGTGCCCCATGAACAGGAAGGTTTCATTTGCTCACCATTTCCTCTCACCACAATCCAAACAGAGACTGGATTTTCCCATTTTCCCCTCTGTGTGGCCAAGAATCACACCACTGATTACAGCACTAAGGCAAGTCCAGGGCTGAGGCACTTCCCAGCCAGTGCTCAGATGCCTTACAGATCAGAAATGCAGAATGGTGGTACAAGAAATAGTTCTTACATCCAAAGGTTCCATCTGTGGCTAGAAATGACCCAAGAAAATCTAGTGTAACAGAACAAAGGATTCCTTTTCGTCATCATCTCCAGGCTTCCTACCTCAAACAGTCCTGAAAATTTTGCCCTTCCAGTTATCTGAAGTTGAATGCAATATTTCTACAACATCTGGTATTTTGCTGAGCAAAAACTCACCCAAGGAAGTTGTCACAGCACCAAGCCTGTCTGAGTTAAAGAAGTGTTTGGACAAAGCTCTCAGGCACTTGATGTGACACTTAGGAATATCCTGTGCAAGGCCAGGACTTGGACTTGATGATCCCTGTGGGTCCCTTCCATGATACTACAATAATCAGTACTGATATTTTTCATGTTTTTATTGATTTTATTTTATTAGGACTGTTTTATTATTGTGTAAAAAGTACCATTTCGCTTTTTGTCTTTCATTCTGATGTTGAACATCACCAGTAATAACCAACAGCAAGTCTCAGTAGTTCTGCGCTTTACTCTGGGGGCCCACTTCATGTGGTTGTCTTTAGGCTGTACTCTGATAGTGACAATAATAATTTTATCCCTTGCTTAGTTACACTAAGTACTACAGATATAGAAGTAGCCACCATGGAGATATGTTATGATCTCAGATTTTAATGGAAGCCTCTGAGAATTACAAGTACCTAATATCTTGCAGGAAAACTTTCAAAGTTTGACATAGCCTTTAATTTTAAGCTCCTTTTTAATCAGCTCTGCTTGTATTTTTAAATGTTTAGGTGCTTTTAAAAGTAAAAAATATATAAAAGAAGAAATGTCAAGACTAGCAATAGTAAAGTATATCTTGACATTTTCAAGGCTTTTGGCATGCAGAATTCTGTCATACAGACTAAAAATTAGAACAGGCTGAGTGAAACACAGGGCAGGCTGGGAAACTCAAGGGATGCTCAGGGAAAATTCACAATCTGGCTAGCAAAAAGTCAGGTGTGACATTATTCAGAGGAGGCTCCTGGGACTGACTACCCACCCCTGTGTCTTGGGCAGTGCAAAGCAGTGCACCCTCAGCAAGTTTGATGGGGGCAGCAGTGGGCGCTGTCCATGCCCCACAGCAAGCAGGCTGGCTGGGCTGCACTGACAGATTGAGGGAAGGGGTGATTCCCTTTCTCAGTGCTCCTGCTTCCCCAACCAGATAATGATTCTTCCATTATCACACAGACATTAATAGATCAAATCCTGTGTTGTTTCAAAGAAATAAAAGCCAATCCGCACTATATATCCCCAATCTGTGCAGCAGATTTTTCAAAAAACCAAGCTCATACATTTTGACAGCTATGCTTCATGAACTGATTCTCAGGCCACAACCTACTTGAGGTCCTGTGAATCACTCTGACACTTCTCTATGCCAGAAAAGTGGTTTTGGCTGGCTCTGGAGCATGGTTTGTACAGCTCACCCCACCAGGACACAGCTTTCAACCAAAGCCACTTCACAGAGCAGCTGCCAGGTTTATCCTCAAGTGCTGCTTCCCTGTAGCACCTTAATTATCTTATCAGCTTCAGCATCATATAGTTATCTAAAGACACCTGTGGGAAAGAGACAGTCTTGGGGAAAAGGGCATTATCCCTCCTTTCAGGTCTGACCTCAAAACTTTTTCCCAAGCCTGAACATTTCTTATGACACTAATTTCAAACCTTCGCAATAACTCACTGGGGTAGAGGAGGCAGCAGCCAAAGCTCACACCCTTCCCAGGGCCACGAGGCTCTCAAGCCCTTAAAACCACCCATCCATGTTCTCCCCACCTTCAGCAGTTGCTGAAACAGCTCAACTAATCTGCAACAATCAGCTGGCAAAGGGCTTTCAAAACTCACTGGGGTAGCACGTGTTGCTATGAAAACATAGGGGCCAGTTCTGCTGTGTGTGTGCAGGATGTGAGCACTGCCACCAAGAGACACCCCGGAAGGGCACACAGGTGCACTGCTTGAGGTCAGGACAGCAGCAATGCTTAGGGGTGAACCCTACACCTAAGCCAGGCATAGCCACGGGGGAATGCTGGAGCTAGAAGTAATTGCTGCATCCCTCCCTCAGGGCTTGCAGTCTCCCTGCCCTTTGTGTCACTGTCTTGGCATGCTTATGGGATGCTAGCACTCGCTGAGAAATATCAGAACTATAGGAAGAAGTAGGCAGTCTCCAGTTTTACAAGAGAAAAAACAGACTGTATTGAACTCCTTTGGGGAAGGTCACTCACAGAGAAATATGCTGTAAACGATCAAACCAAAACCGGGCCCAGCAGCCTATCTAGATTAAGGACAGCAGTACACAAGAACTATGATGATATGCTATAATATTAATATGGCCTTCATATCATTTAGATAAGATCATAATGATGTCACCACCTTGCATCACTAAATAAAGAAAATGCATTTCTTAACATTCAAGTTAATTATTTGGTCTTTGAAAAATAAGCTTGTTGTGACTTTCCTGCAAATATTCTGCAACAAATACTGCAAGGAAATACCATTTCTTGGAAAACATAGTAAGAAAAGGGTTATGCCAAAGACACAGGCCAACATCTTTTGAGTTGCTCCTCAAAGGGGAAACAATCTGGCAGGCTCCTTGGACTTCAGCACATGGAGAGCACAAAAGGAATTCTTATTGTTTTTTCTGGTGAAGCACAAAATAAATGCTAAGGATGAATGGATTCTATAAGCCAAGTCCTACTCCTGTTAGTATGCCTGTTCACATTCTATTTTACATTGCAAAGTGCTAAGAAATAGTTTATAAGATACGTTTCCATTGCATGCAACAAAGATAAAGTCTGCTACAATCCTCCACTCCAGGTTTGTGGTACTTGGGTTGCTAATGGCTTCTCAGAAGCCTTTTGTGTTCACCTTCAGACTTCTGGAAAAAGCCACTCCTTTGGCCCAGCTGTTGCTTAATCACAGACAATCGCAAGCTTTTGTGCACCTCAGTCTCCAATTACTCTTTAAATGTCTCATAAAATTCCAAAGAAGAGTAAAACTCATTTGAAACTGCCCGTCAGACTCTCAGATAAAAATAATGTCCTTTTCAGTTTCTACATCCTCTATAATATTTCCCAAAGCCCATACCGACTCTCAGAAGTAAAGTGTCTTTCAGTGTTGCACCATATATTTTTCTTGAGAGTCTTTTAACCCCCTCATCTCTTCAAGTAACAAAATTTCCATTTCAGGTTTCTGACTTTGCTTTGATAGATAACATCCCTGCTTATTTACCTTGCTGGCAGTCAATGCAAGCAAGTAGTTCATGATGACACGCTGACTACACACTCCGTGCCAGATAAATTCTTCTTTCATGATGGATTTTTAACTGCTTAGAACTTTGTCCAGGAAAAGCCATAGTAAACTAGAGAGAAATCTCATTCCTTATATGCGATGCCAACATTATGCAACTATTAGGGAAGAGGAACATTGACATTTTACTTGATCTTACGGACTCCTGGCAACTTTTGACTTTGGAGCACAAAAGGCTTGGTATAAAACCAGTGTAATTCTGTGTAAAGCTGATTCTTCACGGGGGAAAATGATAGAGCATATGGTGTTCTGCCTATCAAAACCTTTTGCAAACCTGTAGTGTAGTCTCTGGTGCAAGTACTGTGATTGCTCTACACTGCACTACTGTTATATGTCCAACGTGTCTTCCGGAAATGTCAAGACAAAAGCAAATGCTCTCTCCCTCATACTGCCTGAAACATTTTCTTTACTCAAAAGTGTAAAAGGGGAACTTCAGTTAAGTATTTGCTTATATAATTGCTGTATAAGCAAAGGCAACAAACTGTGATTGTTTCCATTACTCCTCCCCCTCCCTTTTTTAAGACACTTGTCCAACAGGTTTTTTCTGGCAAGTTTGAAAAAGCAAGAATTTTAAGTACAACTGAGCACCATATTCATGGCAAGTTCTGAGGACACATACTGTTAGGTGACACTACCAGAAAGAGCAAACTTTTTACCATATGCAAACACAGAGTGCCAACCAAAGGTAGCTACTGCTAATAGCCAAAAGACCTCATTTGTCCCTTGTTGCCTCTGTGCCTCTCATTTCTAGCAGTAACTGAATTTGGAGTCAGTTACTCATTGCTTGTGAAATAGGCAGTCATTGATTATGTTCATATGTCAGAACTAAAATATCGTAGTAGTTTGAAATTGTCCACATGTGGGGATAAACTGAGTCCTGCTTCATGGGCAGCAGGAGTATAGCATGACAAAAGAGTATATCTGTTTTTCCAAAAATTTTACATGCCGTCTACCAGACCAAAACATTATTTTTGAAGCAAGGTTTTACAAAAAGTGCTTTAGAATGAGAACACAAAAAACCTGCCTTGGACAGTATTTTCCAGTTTCATGTTGAGATCAGATCTAGGGGAACAATTGTGAGAATCACAGTTTTCTAGGAGAAACAGTGTGTGTATTAGAGTTGTCCAGTTCACCAGCTTACAGACAGTTCTCTAGAAGATAACGTCTTCCCACAAAACAGGAGGAAAGTAGCCATTTTCATTGAGACATTTGATGAAAAAAATTTTTGTACAATAAAATAGAGTAAATTGCCTTAGCCTGGAGATGAAGTGTGGCAGCTTGCACTGTTTGGCAAGATGAGTCCAGTGACATGTTACTAGGTACCAGCTACAGAAACCTGCCTGCATCTGAGAGATCTGGCTACCCTCATCATGGTCTACCCAGGAGAAATGGATCTAGGAATTCCTGGTTTCATGTTTTCAGCGGGGAAAAGAAAATCAGGTGAGGTGAGGGTTTGGGGTTTTTTTCAGAACTGCCTTTTTTTTTCATGGAACTTCCCTACTTTCAGAGTGAGTTTTTTGATGTTGCTATTCTGTTGCATTGTGTTGTTGGGGGTTTGGGGTTTTGGTGTTTGTTGTTGTTATTGTAGAGGGTTTTGTTTTGGAGTTTTTTGTTTCTTGTGTTGTTTTGTTTTTTTTTTTTGTCGGTGGTGTGTACTTGAGGAGAGATTATTTCCAGACAAAGTTTCCCTGCTTTGCTATTAAATTATATCCAAGAAACGTGTGATCCCACCACAGACGTATCAGCTTTAGAAAAGAATGTGTGAGGGTATCATATTGCTCAGCTATTTTAAGACTTCCAGTATTACAAAGACATTCTAGTTATAAAAAACATGTGCAGACACTGTATTGTATTTGCAATAGAGCCCACATCTAAAGACAAAGCTCAACCAAAGAGCACAAATATAAAAACAACCTGCATCATTTTAAATCATTCTGCACTGAAGATCTGATCTTATTTGCACCTGTAGGAGTACACTGACTTCAGATGTCGAATGAGGAGATGCAGAACCAGACCATAGAAATCCTTGTGCCTTGCAATAGAATATGTTATTGTGTTTAAATACTATACTCTGCTGGTAGGCAATATATAAACAGAGTTAATTTTACGTGGGAGTAGTTGCTATTATATTCTCTGATATATAGTGATCAGAGACAGAGAAGCTCAGCTGACAGGCGGAACAGGTTTCATTATGTTATTCCAGACTTTTCTACCACAAAATTAGCTGTCTCTGAAATGAGAGTAAAACAGGAAGAAACCAAGTTCTGTTGTGTGATGTCAGCCGTCAATCCAAGCATAAAACATTCACTTTTGGAACTTTTGCCAAAAGCCTGCAGATCTTACGATCCTTCTGAGAGCATGCAAGAATCCACTTACCAAATGTTTTCTGCAGAACAGGGCTTCAGATTTAACCCAGAAGGATAGCCTTTAATGTGGGTGCCCATCCTTGTTGTGCCCATCCACAGGTCACGTGGAGTAGCACAGAGATGAGCAACACATCAACTAGGCTATAATCTTGAGCAACCTCTGATTACAGAATACTTTGAAGATTTGGTGCAGTTTATTTTGCTATACAGTGTTGCCGAAAGCTCCCAGTCATTTGTGCATAAACCCTTTATCCATAAAATGAGGGTTTAAAGCATATTCCCATGGACATGCTGGCTCAGGACATGGGAAGGGATACATTCCAAGCAGTGCTCAGCAACTGATTTCTCATCACAAAGATGGCCAAGCACATGCACCTGTGCTTGAGTTTGGACTGGGGCTATTTGCAACACAAACTGTGGCAGATAGGCCAGCTCTGCCAATGCTCCCAGCCTGAAAAGAGTAATGTGACCACAGTATCATTGCACCAGGACAAGGCAATATATCCTGTCATTGCATTTCATCTCTCTTAACAGCCTTTATTAGGTGGCCTCAAGTGCCATACTGAAATGGTCTGTCCTGGGATCCTGTAGCAACCAGTAGACATAAGTATCCATTGTTTCCCAGACCATTTATGCTGGTATTCTTACAGCCTCACTTCCCACCCACTCTCCTCATTTCCTAACCAGGCAGGTAACACCACCTTGGCATTCACCATACATCACCCAGTGGCCTCTTCACAATTCATTCTAACTTTCCTAGGCAGGTTACCAGGCTACCTGGCAAAGCAGCCAGGGAACCCAGTTCCTGGGACAACGTGGACACACAGCAAAGGGAGGGCATTGCTGGTGACTACCTTCTGTCCGTAAGTTCAGAGGTATTAGATAAGGTCTTTCCCTCCCTGCTAACCCTGAGGCCCATGACCTTTCCCTGAGCAGCTGGTGCAGCAGGGAGAGGAACCAGGACACAGTCTCAGCAAGCAGAGCACACTCCAAAGCATGGCATCAACAAATGCACGAGAAAGAAGGTTTCCACTGCCAAAAGGAAAGAGGATCTCTGCTTACTCTTTAATATAAGGAAGCAAGCAACAGGCTCAAGTGTCTTTCATTTCAGGACTTGTTTCACTTGGCTTTCTTCCAATTTAGTTAACAATAAATCAGAGGTTAACTTTTTATGTGGCTTGAGGAATAGAAAATTCAGATTGGTACTTACATGAGTTTTAAGTAGTCAAATATTTGTAGTATTTGAAAGAAAGCCAATGTAGAACATATATTCACAGAGTCTGCTGTCCCCAGCACATTTCAGCCTCGCTCAAGGATAAGTTAAAATGCAATAGTACTATCCTTGTTTTTTCTTCCATTTTTGAGATTTATTAAACCGAAGACCAGTAAACCACACTCAAAGACCTAGATTGCTCATTTATAAAACTCTAACCATAAATTTTCATTCAATAACCCTGTATTCAATGCAAAAACACACATCTGATTAAAGCATAACTTTTCTAGCTGAATTTTACCTCCTGTAAAAATGAACAGTATTGTTTTAAAAGAAAGATTTTCCATTCTCATCTTCTTCATTTACTCTACTGCTATTTGCTTTCCATGAAAAAAATGTAATATAGAGGCAATAAAAATTACCTGAAGATACTTATAAAATTTATATAAACCCCTTCTCAGCGCTCTTTTGCTAAGTAGATTGAGTTATTTTATCACTGACAGGCTGTCCCTTCAGCCCTCCAATGCTTTTTGTTGCTGCCGTCATCACTGTCTTCAAACTTGTTCTGCATGTTAGGTGGATATTAGTGTCCTTTCTCCCTTCCCTCCTCGTATTTATTGCACTTCTGATGACAGAATCAGCCTCTCTTACCCCAAGACTGTTGTGAAAGGGCATGCAAAAGTGACAGACTGGCCCCTACAGCCTTTTCAGACTCACTACTTTTAGTTTCCTAGTCAAGTGATAGTCTTCATTGCCTGGTTCTGAACAGATATGTTCGTATTAGCAAATTGTATGTAGATAGGCCTCCTAAACTGAGGCAGCACGATTCCTCCTTCCAGTTTCAATGTCCTCATCGTTGGTTAAAACTCATATCATCATAAAATCACTCCTACATTTACTCTCTGAAAATATTTGCACCTAGGTCATTGATGAAAACACAGACAAGTTTAAAGCTTGGTTATATTCTAGTATATTGAACATGCTAGAAATAATTCCATTTAGTGAGGTTTCCTTTTTGGTATAACTTTTAATTCATGTAATAGTTGTTTTACTGATATCATACTGTGTTTGTTTTAAATTAGAATATTATGCAATACTAACACTGTCATTGCATTTTTATGCCTCTTTATGAAACAGCATCAAATTATGTTTTCTTCACTCTGAATCATTTTGAACAATTTTTTTTATCCAAAATCATACTGAATTCCATTAAATACATTCCATATCCTTTAATCTCTTTGTCATTTGCCTTATTTCCTCTTTTCTTTCCTTGCAAGGTAAATTCTTTCCTTGCAAGATAATAGAGTTATAAGTTACTGTCACGTGAAGGGGAGGAGTGAGACAGAAATACAAAGATTTCTAGTCTTAACTGTATTAATAGAAGTTATTAGCTGTAAGCGCTTCCAGACAATCAGAGCCTTATGTTCCCAACACTGTCTGTCTCCTAACTGACAGCACACAGGTTGGAAGGGTTTCTGACCCCTGATAAGAAGCCAACATTTAAGCCAGGGAGAAATTATAGCTATAAGCGTCCTCAGAGTAATCGAATCTTTATGAAGCCAGCACTGCCCGCCGAACTCTGGACAGAACACAGGCTGGAAGGATTGTAACTCCCCTATGAGGACCACACTTAATAGCAACAAGAGAAAAGAACCTCTCTCCTGATAGCTCCCAAAATAACATTTATTAATACAAATATGTGACAATAACTATATGGGTTACTTAGTCGGTGACAACNTGATGCAGATGCCCTGAGGTGAGGTGGGCCCTTGAAGATATCACAAAAGAAGGCCCAGAACATTATACTTACCTTTTTCAAACTTTACTATGCCTTCAGACTCCCAGTATATACTAGCTCAACTGTTACTAAGAGACACATGACTTCTGCATAACTATAAAGAGTATTTTTCACAAGTCAAGAAAAGA
>VWZD01000016.1:138664-155731 GCA_013396695.1 Sakesphorus luctuosus | reverse complement strand
CAATTCTTGTTATTCTACTTTTGACTATCACAGTTTTGAATACAGTTTGATAAAAGGTCAGATACTTAAAGAAAACCCACCTGATTCTTCAAGAAACTCCACAAAAGCTCCTGCCAAAGTTAAGGTTATACTTTGTGTTTTAAAATTTTCTGTAATGCCAGTCACTGTGGTAAATGACATCATAAAAAATTAACTCCCTTACAACAATGATTTAAATAAATGTACTTATAGAAAATTACACTATGCCATTAAAATCACAGGACAGATTCATCTTTCAAAAGTTAATAGGGTTCACACTTATTTATCCTGAGTGTTAAGAAGTCAGTTTTACTTTCCTTTCAAAACTGACATTGCATGTCTGTTTCAAAAAATTAAGAAACAATATATGCTTTTTTTAGTTTTTTGTATATTCACCTTATCATCTGGTCTACATAGTGTCTATCTAAAGGTCACACACACAATGGTCACTGGAGGTCATTCCACATCAGATTTAAAGCGTTTCATTCCTCTCCATCATGTTTTTGATAGGGCTTAAGGGAGAATCAGGGACATACTCCTTTTCTCTGTACACACATGACCTCCAAAATCATTATATTTCTGGGTATAAGCTCTTTATTTACCTACTAATACAAAGCTCTTCAGAGACAAGTATTTGCCAAAGTTGTAAGATTCAGTACAGACGAAAGAAACACCTATGTTCATAACATGGTGCACACAGAGAAGCTTTCATGTTAAACAGTGGCCAAGACAGCTCCTCATTGGTTGTCATTCAATGCCTTAAAGACAGCATCAAAAAATCAGTAATTGCTTTCCAGCAACATTCCTGATAGACTTCTAATTTTTGGCTCTACTGTGCCAAAGCAAGCAAAAAAATTCCTATGCTTTTAGGAACCAGATCTACAAATTTTTAACACCTAGGAATGGCCTTGGTTAATATTCATTCAGAAAGTCAAAAAGACGATTCAGACTAAAGGATTGTTTAAAGAAGCAGAGTGCTAACTAGGAGACATATAGCATTTGAGGCTGTCACATCAGTAACAGCACATTGATGCTGAAAAGCTCTGGGTTTGTGCAATAATTGTTGTTCTCTGTCCAAGACAATTTCAATTCTGTGTTCTATATCCCATCATCATCAGAGCTGGGAAAATCAAAGGGTGCACAATGTCAAAGATAATGGAGACCTCAGTCAGCAAAAGCAGAACAGGAAAGAAGCTTGAAATTACCCTCAGCTGCCAGTGACCTTCATTGAAAGGAACAAAACTTTACCTCAGCACATCAACACTTGACCACAAAGGTCCAGACAGGGAAGAGAGTGATCATAACCCCTCTGTGTCACCAGAAAAACAGAGCATTTTCTTTCTGACTATTGATGTCAGCATGCCAGCAGACTCCTCCCTGCATTATGGGGAATCTGGTGACATCAATCAATGACTCCATGGTCTCAAAACAGTGAAATGTCAAACTGCGCCTGTGTTAATGGAGCTGTATCTCTTCCAGTTATACGTACAGTCCTAGTTAGTGCAGCACTCACAGGCTGTATTTTAGTATCGTCAGAATATGCTCATTTTCTTTAGTAATGATACAATGGATAAATCAGGGCACCTTTGATTGATAGGGATGAAACCATGCCACTTTTGTGTTTAAACATAATTAGGCTAAAAAGATCATTATCTGAATTTACAAAAGGAAAAAAAAAAGAGCTTGGCACTTTTGAGTTGGCTGTATGTGTTCTGGGTTCCTGCAAATGCTATTGAATGCCAGTGAGCCTGTGAAAGAGGAGACTATGCTCACTTCCATAGCAGTTGTTGTCTGGAGCTAGTCCAAGGGACAAGCTCAAAACAAACAAAATGGCTACAGGCACCAACAGAACATGCTAGGATGAAAGACACAAATTCACTATCATAATGGCACATTAAATCATTAATCGAATTAAGCCATACAGAGGTCCACTGGTTCCACTGTATCTTTTCCTTTCTGTTGCTGCTATTTATTTTTCACTGTTACAGCAGCAACAGAGATTTTGACCTCATTCAAGCTGCTGTTGGGTCAGGAGAGAGGACAAGAAAACATGAACTAGTGGGAGGCAAGGCTGTACGGATAGATGGCTAAGTAGACACAGGTTGTACCACTTAGCCAGCTCTTGTTCTGCAGTATCAAGAGGATTAAAAAAAAGCAGTTCTGATTAAGTAAACTTAAAATAGAAAGAAAGGAGAAAATGTTGAAAGAATGAAGCAGATTTTCTACTCCAACACACTCTTGTCAAGGTTGTGGGATCTAAGGCTTGTTGAAGTGACAGGCAGCTGCTGATGTGGTATTACAATGGCTGTTAGAGCAGCAGAGGTGCTGCAGCAGCTCCTACAGGGAGATGCAAACGTAGAAACCAAAAGGGAACCTCTTCTAGTCTCACCATAATTAAGAGGAATACAAGGTTATGCAAATAATCAAAAAACTTTCTTTTAGTATATGTTTTTTCTGAAATGACCTGTCAGTCTGCATCTTTTAAAGTGGAGATAGAGTTTATGATTAGAGGAAAAGTTAGCACTCCCGTTCATGCCAAAGACAAGGCTGTCTCAATTGGAAGCTGAAGTCAATCACTCACAAACCTCTGCCACACCTTCTAACTTTAGTTTAGTCTGCCATTGAATGGAACAGTGGATGGAGATAACATAGTCATGAGTTCCAAAATGAACTCATCTTATTGGATGAATGAGGTCCAGTAAGATCAATACAAAAAAACCCAACAAAACAAACAAACAAACAAAAAAAACCAAAACCAATCCCCCCAAAACCCCCTGAAAAACAAAAACCAAATCCCATCTTCTGTGAGTCAAACTGAGTGTCTCCATTTAATACAGTTTTTTATAGGAAATGTTTTTCAGGTGAAGCTCTAGCTGAGGATGGAACAGCTTCTTCCTTTTCCTCCTCAGTCATTCCCTAAAAGGGATATATATTCAAGTCAAATCCACTGCCTCCTTCTTCTGGGCTACCTAGGCAGCTACAGTAAATTACAAAATAAGAAGAGATGTCATCAAATTTTCTTGGGCATTTTTGTGAAGGCTTGTTTTGTTTTACTTTGTCTTTAATTTTCCCTCTTTTCATTCCACATACAAAACAACATTTGGTTGAAAACTTCTACTTGAAGATGACTTCATTAAAGTACTGTATTGAAGGATGAGAGTGGAGCTGCCATGCACAGAGAGAGTCCTTTCTGAGTTCCAAGCCCTTGAGCAGGCAGGAGGTGAAACTTTCCCAAAGGTTGCCCAGCACTACAGAGCTCTTGGTTGGTTGGTGACACAACAGATCTGTCCTGGTGACAGATGTCCTCAGCTTTGGCTTGTCAGAGGGGAAACAAGCACTTCAAAACAGTGCATGACCTTGAAACTTCTGCCAAAGCCTTTGCTTAAAATTTCCAACACAAAATCAGGCTCTCAGAAGAGAAAAAAAATAACTTTTCTTGATAACATAAACATTTCCACTAAAAAATGGAAACATCAAGAGTAACTTGCAGGAATAAAAGCAAATACTTTCTGTTTAAAGAAAAATAGAGTTTCAGTAAAAAAAAAATCTAATTAAAAAATACGTATAAATTCAATATGTAGTAGTCTAATCCTTGTGACTGCCTTTTGTCCTGTGAAGAGAGGAGGTAATGTTTCAGTTCTCCGTCACTTTTATTTATTAAACTTAGAACCTACTTAAACTCAGTTCATCTTCCTTGTATACAAGAATGACTTTAAATTAGTTTAGCACAACTATCTGTCACTTAATTTAGATATCTTTAAGACATCCAAACATTGCACTGGTCATACTTCTCTTCCCTCCTCAGCCTGGTGCTAGAAGGAAGCACTGACAGTGGTCTGGCAGTGCTAAGCAATGATCAGCTGCTTTCAAAGGGCAAAGCAAGTTTGGAGCCACTCTGTGTCTGCCAGCTGCGTGAGGTCCTGGTTCTTTATCCCTTACTGCCCTTTTGCCAGCACTGGCTGCAGTTGTTGTGTTGAACTGGACACAGGCCAGCCGAACAGCTGGGTACGAACTGAGAGGTCAGATGACGGATGCACCCAGCCCCATGCTCTGCCTCCAGCACGACAGGAGACACCAGTCACACAACCCTGCTGCTTTCCTGGTTCCCTTCTCCTACATCTTCCTCCAGCACCCTGGGTTCCTGTGTAGGGTTGTTAGAGGATACATCCCTCTTTTTGTGTCCCTTAGACCTCTGAGTTAAGTGTTTCCAGCTATACTACACATGAAATTGTCTAATGTGTATTTGAATAGCTGATGTCATGTTTTTCTACAGTCTCCTGCACAATCAAACTCAGCAGTTCACTAGTCACACAGTGACATGTTTCTTAGGAGATTTAAAATGGCCCCCAACCAACTTCAGTGACTGCCCCGAGCACCATTAGTGGGGAATTTAGTTCTGCATTAGGCCTATCCACCTCCCTTCTGATTTTGTAGGCTTGAGGAATAGCCCTCCAGCTTCTTTGTCTCCAAGATAAAGAATCTCTTTAATGTCCAGCATTTTAATATCTTCTTATAAGACATTGATCTCCATTGCTGCATTCTTCTCCATTCTTCATGTGGTATGGAGAGACTGGAATTGCTCACAGCATTTAAGATGTGCACACAATGGGTAAAAAGAGTACCTTCCTCTTTGTTCTCATCACCCCTCTAATGTTGAACAACATTTTGTTAGGTTTGTTTGCTGCTGCTGTTTCAGCTTTTTAAAAGTTAATTCCAGAAAGCCCTCAACAGTGATTCCAAGATCTCTTTCCAAGTTCAGCATCATGTAGACACGGTTAAAATTGTTTTTCACTAGATTAATGACCTGACATTTTTGCTTCTTGGAAACTCATCTGCTAATTTTTTGCTTGCTCACTCATTTTCTCTACATTCTTTTGGAGACCATTGAGACCCATTTCATCAGTCCATTTGACTACCTCCTTCATGATAGAAATTTAATATTAAGCCCACTGAAGCCTCATCTTTTGCTGGATGGATACTCTAGAATAAAGGAAGATTTCTTCCTTCAGATAAAATAACACCTATTTTCACTGCTCAACAAAATACTCTGATGTCATCAAGGTTGGTTCATGGCAAGTGCTCTGTTGAAAGTGTTACAGTCTTACACAGGGAGTTAAATAGTACAGAAATAAAAGAACTTGAAGGTGAAGAGATAAATTCAAAGCTTTTGCATAAGAATACACCCACTAGTAAGGAGTTATGGGTTTTAAGTTTTCTATTTTGTACAAACTCATTTGCTTAATGCCATTTCTTAATTTTGCATGAAACATTCTTATAAAAACCTTTTACAAGAGACTACAAAAAGAAAAGAAAACTTTTTGAATGCAAACAGTTGAAAACCTTTGGTTTTCATTACTTGGGAAAGGAAACTTTCTCAGTTGTGATAAAGAGAGAATTCAAAATATTATTACCCAATAATAGAACTAGCTGTTGGACAGGCTTTTTATTGGTCTCACTTGTACTTGTACCAAGATAACTTCCTCAAGACAAGCAGAAACTAGGCTGAAGCTGACACCACTTCTCATCCTCCCAGCAGTGCCCTGAGCAGAAATCTACTTTATATCATGCTGAGGTTCAGAGATGCTAATCCCTCAGAGCCTTAACAACACAGCACATGCCTGTACATACTTGAGCATCTTGTCTAAAAATCAGATTATTTTGTTCCCACAGCCCACCAGAGAACTCAGAGAAGAGCTACCATATGAATGTATCCACAGAAATGTTTTCCATAATAGCGTTTTTACCTCATATACTTTGTCCCCCTCTTTCTTTTCTTCCTGAATATTTTTGCTGTCATTGTAGTACTAACCATAAAATTGGAATAAAGGCCATGCAGAGGAGTTTGAGGTAATTTTTCTGTAGTACTACTATTTTTCAAGGTGTTCAGTAATCCAGAATATTTTTTGTTAGGGCTGGAAAGGTCTAATTTTAGTTTTAACAAGGGCAGCTTAAACAGGGACCGTGTTAAATGTCCCAAACAGTATGTGAATACGTAACACTGCCTGGGGTATTTTTCAAGGACTAGCCATACCAACCACACAAGCTGGAGTAGCAACAGCATGACCACAGCACTTGCATATCTATTCCATGACAGTTTGTCAGTTCGTAACTAAATCCTCATTATTAACTAATCTCCAAGCTCTCCCTGCCCTTGTTTGCACTGCCCTGGCACATAGTACTGCCTCCCATACCAGAAGCATTGAAGAACAACACCCCTTCCATCACACGAATAGGTTATAGCATCTAAATCCTAAACAGAAACAGGGGCTTATTACCAAGCAGTACCTGACTGGTAATAGAACATGTGTTGTGTCCTTCACATTTTGGCTTGCTTTGGTTTCCTCCTAGGCCAGAAAGTAAAAAACCAAACAACAACAACAACACAAAACAAAACAAAAAAAAGACATGAGCTTCTTCTGCAAGAAGCACTTTTGCATACGGGGACTACAGTAGGGGACAAAGAGCTCAGGGAGAGTTGTACTCCCCGCTGCGACAGTCTGAACATCTTCCACACAACAGCACAGTATTGAGAAGTAGCAGTGAGACAAGCAAGCTGCTGGACCGTCGACACTTGTGAGTGTATCCAGCAAACTGTACATCTGCAGTAAATAAACTTCCTCCTCATGTTTGTAAAATCAAAGCAAAGAAAAGGTCAGCCAGGTTTCAGCCTCTCCAGTAGATCTGATCTACTGCTCAAAGCACTAATAAAGAGAATTGATAGAAACAGTCAGAATAATTTTCTAATTTGCTTGAGTCTCTGCCTCATATAGCACAGAGAATATCAGCAACACAGTAAAAGGTCTAGGAATGGGCTCTTGAGGACCAGAATTAATAGATAACACGATTAGTGGAGAGAAGTAAATACAATGTGTCCCAAAAATAATCTCTCAAGAGCTCTACCAGCTAAATTTAAACTATTTAACAAGGATAGCTTGTCTACAGCAGCACCAGATTAAACCGGAGAGTTTGTTGTAGGCTTAAGGGCTCAACTATGCAACCTGTGTTTGCATTGAAATTTAATTCCCTTTTGACGTAGAAGGCTCAGACAAAGTCCTCTGTACAACGTAAGCTCTGCGCAGGAAGCTGGCAAATAATCAGCATGTTGCGTAGCCAAGGAAATTCTTCCTGGCCTCAGAGCTAGTGGACGTGCCTTGAGCAACCAGCTTCAAGGGCTCTCCAGAGTAGAATAAAGACACAGAGACACAGTCCTTGTCCCAGTGCCAGCAGAGACTGCTCAACCTCCTGGCCTCATCAGCATGATGGGGAAGGTTGTTTAAAGAAAGATTTCCTTATTATTTCAATTTACTCCCATGTCAAATGAAGTCTGTGCTCATAACATATGACCACAAGTCATGTTACAGTTGTGCCCTTCACACTAGGTAATATTTCAGCCTCAGACACTGATGCTTAGAAGCTTCAGGAGCTACACTCAAGGTTTCTGTGTGCAAGTTGAGAGCATGACTCCACCCCCTCTGTTGTCATATGAGTATAAGTACTTTAGAGATACTAAAACTAACTCTAATAAGGGCTTAGGAAGTGAACTTACACCTCTAACCAGCCTCAGTTTCAGTGACAAGAAGGGCACTGAAGGCCCAGCATGCTCCTGCAAGTCAGCCCAATGGCTCCAATGCAAATTTTCAAAGCATCCCTCAAATATCTGGGCAGAAGTGGAGGAAGCATCCCATCCTACTGTCAGCAACCCTGACTGCCCCCAAGCAAAACGTCTTTGCCCAGAAGAGAAGAGTGGCACCTTCCTGTACAGCTGAGAGCCCTTCTAATTCCCATAGTCCAAAATCAGGTCTTTAGGGTGGGTCTGGTTGTCTCTGCCTCTTTAACTCCCCAGTGCAAGACCACTTGCTATTCTGGGCCCCTGGATGACCCAGCACCATGTTGCAGATCTTTATCCCATGGTTTCACCTTGGTGGCTCTCACTGCCTACAACAGACAGCATGGACGTACACTGCCCCGAGGACTGGCTGGCTGCACAACTCATTGCCTTGCCAGTATTCGATGGCCATGTGGCCTGCCTTATCTTTCCTAAAGCCCCTTAATTTTTTTAAGTGTTGGCTTGCATCTAGATATTAAAACTTCTTTTCTTCCTTTCTTTTCTAGTTTATGCCATAGATCCCAAGCTACCAGCTGATAAGAGAGGACTATTGGCCCATTTTAGAAGTAAGGAAAAAACATAGGAGAGGGTCAGGGCCCAAGACCAAAAGGTAACTCTGAAATAAACTCAGTCCAAGTGCTGGGGTCACCATATCAAAGGGGGTGCTGCTAACTTGTCCCAAGTGAGAAATAAATGACAGGTAACAACTCTCCATGTTCCGTGAACTGAACCTTCCTCCAGATCATTTTTCTTGCCCATTGTACACATAAGGAGTGATTGGGCTTAGTCCAGCAGTGAAAGTACTCAGCACAGGACCAAAGAGGATTATCATGCCAGACTTACAGCACCAAGGAAAAAGAGACAGGAGTGAGTCAGGGCACTTTTGAAAAATGGTTGGGTTTTGTCTGGAAAAAATTGTATCCATAAGTCATATCACCATACCTATTGTGGAAGAAGTTACTTTGATGGAAGAAGTGACTTTAATAGGAAGATTTTCAATGGTAATATCTCTTGACAAGGTGCCAGTAATTACTGTATTCCAATAAAAGCTGTTATTTTTGAACAAGTGGCATGCAAGAGCCTTACTTTGCATGTATTCTGCAACTCCCATCTCTGCCACTTCCAGCTCTTGGGGGAAGGAAGTACAGGGTGCCTGTGAAGAAGACAAGCTTGAGATTCAACAGCATAGAAGAGGCACAAAAAGGCTGGTCCTTACAGGCTTCCCTTGAGGCACAGCCCCATCTTGTACCCCTTCTGCTTGAAGGAAGGGGCAGCTGAGAAGGAAAAGGAGAGAGGCTGCTGACGACCTGTTCTGCCCTTGCTTTTGCTGAGGCATCCACAGATGTCACAAGTATCTTTCGACCTCCAGGATGACCAAAATTGCCATAAAACAAAGCCAAAACAACTAGATGAACATAAAACAAGAACAGCATATTTCAAAGTAGGCAGAACCTTAAAGAATTTTAAAGTCTAGCATTCAGACTCATTAAAACTCTATTACTGAAGAAAAACATGGGTCCAACAAATAGGTGTTTTTACAAAGGAGCAAATTAAACATCTGTGGATTTTCAGGACCTGGCAGGATGAGAGCATTATGAATATAAGGAACCATGTAAGTGGCTTTAGGTCTTGTATTTTTCTTTCAGCTCCTAGGAAACAGCCTCTAGTTAAAGAATAGTTAAGATGAGTGAAGATTATCTGTTCACAAACTCACACAGATTATCAGAAAAACAGAAAATCAGCCTTCAGTCTGGAGCTCTGACCGTTTTTTCAGAGTTTGAAACTCTTATCTGTGGAAACTTCTTTGGTTTTGGTACTAGGATTTGCCAAAACAGTAAACAACTCCCTTAGCAGTTAAGATATTTTTAGACAGAATCATCTGGTACAAAAATTGTGTGATAACATTCAATGCTAAACATAGGCCAGCAAAATATTTCCAAGAAAGAAAATGTTAGCTTGTGATAAATATTTGCTTCTATTTCGAGAAATACAGCATTCTACTATAACTGTAGAAAATTTTGTTCAAATAAATATATTGTTTTCTCTCAAACATCTTCAAAAGAATAAAAATAACATTTCAAAACCAAATTTTTAAGAATTGTCATAGTAGAAAAGGATTAATGTGAAAACTATTTCAATCAAGTTGTTACAAGATTCAAGGAGGGCATCAGTAGAAGTCATATAGAAAAATCACACAGAGACCCAAAGAACTTTAAAAAGTTATGGGTTTCTTTAACCTAGAGAATTGACAGGACAGGTAGACATTCTAAGTGGTCTATTGTGCTCAATTATTTCCATGTAGATCATCAAGCCTCAATATGTGAAAATCCTTACATATTTCAGATGGGACAGCTCACATAAATCACAGCTGTTTGATGGACGTAAATTATTTGTAGGAGGCTCAACCCAAATCCAGCCCCTAAAGTATTCATAAATAAAACACAACAGTCTTTTACCTTTCTTTATACAAAGCAGATATCAAACACTTTCTCAATCCTACAGCCATCTCTATTCTTAGGCAAAATGGCAACACCTAGTCCCAAGTTAGCACTGCCACATCTACAACAGTTACTAACAGCACTTGAGCATCCTGAAATGCTCCAGAAAATCAAAAAATATCTACCTGCTTTGGGGATCTTTAGAAACATCAGATATCTGAAGGGGGAAATTTTTCTTCATCTTTGCAGCAGCTCTAACCCCTTTAAATACTAGAATTAATATTGTTCATTAACTATTTGTTACATCCCTCCACCAACTCAGCTACAAGTCAACACACCAGCTCTTGTTCTATCACCTGGTCTCTAGCTGAGCAATGCACACCAACAGCCAAGGACAATGGCAGTAATGGCAGCAATATTTCTATTTATAACTCAGCTCATTTATGTGGCAAAAATAATTACTCCACACTTCTGGAGTTGGTTTGTCAGGTGGGCCATTGGTTTGTGATAATGTATTGCTTGAAAGAATAAAATGGGGCTTTTAATGAAGAACCAGGATAAACCAGCACTAAATATACTATGATGGGATTTTTTCACCTGTGCTACAGTGATTGTATTACCCTGGCTCAAACTGTAGGATCTGTTTTACACAATTAACTAGAGATAAATGTCTAAAGTCTTTCACAGCATCACCTGTTTTGAGGGAAATAGCAGAAATATTTGTCTTTTGAACTTGCACACCGACTCTTACATAGCCCACTGCTCACACGTATCTGTTTCCTACAGATAGGCCGAGGGTATGCATGGGTACACAGAAGTAAAGTTAGGCAGTACTAAGCAGTATGTGAAGAAACAATTTTACATTAAGAATAGGGTATGCTAAAATCCTTGAGCTCTTCCCAGCTTATTGCTCCTGTAATACACCCACTTAGGATATCTGAGTGCCTGCCAAAACATGACTAACAAAACCTGATCTAGGCCTTCAGAAAACTGGGATTTTGCCTTAATTGCCAAAAAGTGTTTATTCCTGCTCATGTGGAGGATCAGCTCACCTATCCAAGGCACAATAGGGAGGTGGCTACTGCCGTAATTGCCAGCCTCAGCAGACACCTCTTTCCTTGAATTAGGCATGTTCCACTCAAGTCACTGATGCAGAAGCACATTTATTAGGACCACCCGGACTTAGCCTATCACAGTAAAAAAAAGGGATGACTTACCTAAAATGCTGTGGAAGGATGTGCAGCATGAAAAAACATTACTCAAAAATTCAAATTATTCTGAAAATTAGTGGTTGTAGCCAAAATTTTGTCCTAGTTTAATGTAAACATTTCTAAAGTATTTCTCATTAACAATAACCTTTGCATTCACTTCCAGAAAGGTGTTGAGTTTTACAAGAAACCTATTATGCAAATAAATATCAGCTACTAATCAAACTATAACTGAGGACAGGAATGTGCAAACCTACCATGAAATATCACTTAGACACGCCATGATTTACTAGCTTACCTCATAAGGAAATTAGAATGCATTATCCCTATCAGGATATTGTGGTGGGTCAATAGCATGATTCCACGGGTATAACAGGACGCAAGGGGAAAAACCTCATTTTGTTCTCTGTTGAAGATTAATATCTTTTAAAAAATAACAAGATAGTCTGGCTCAAGAATGTGAGAAATTTGTTGAACAACTTGAGTCCAACACAAAAGATTAATATGCAATTTGTTCATAATGTAAACTATGAGCCTGGAATACAGAAAAAGTGCTAAGTTTAAAGTNACTGAGAGATTAAAACCGTGCTCTTTCGGACTAGAAGGGAAAATAAGACTGAAATTTACATTTTCATCTATTAAGTCTGTTGTTTCACCAAAAGGTTAAATCCCTGAATGTCTAGCTTCATCTGCAAAGCAGAGCCCTTTGCCACTGGACCAGAACCTGGCCAAGACCATGGTAAGAATATTTGTGATGCAGAAGCCTTAACCCTCCAACAAGGATGAATTTCAGCTGGAGCAGGAGATCAAAGAGTATCCAGGAGCAGATCATTGCTGTGACTTGCTTCCCATTCAGCTTCAAAGGGCAGGGCAGTGCTGTGGCAGAGTAAGTGGGCTGCTCATAGGCTGAGCGGGAGCAGCTTCTGCACTCTGGTACCTCCAGGAACTTGGATCTAGGACACTGGAACAAGAGAAAAGCCCAGTCACACAACTGTCTGAGCAGATGAAAGACAAATCCATGTGTTCCCCTTCTCAGAGGCTAGGTCTCAAGTCTACAGCAAATATTCTCTTTTGGATGGTAGTGCACACTGGTGAGTTCCAGGATTCCTGTCCCTGCAGCATGACCCAGCCATCAGCTGGGTATTGCTCCCACACTCAGTCTGCTGCACAGCCACAAACACTCTTCCTGTCCGTTGTCCCCTGTATCACACATTCTTATCTATATTTGTACCACCTCTCTCTCTGTTAGTCCATTTTTCTACATGAAAAAGGCCTGTTTGTTTTCTTCCTCCAGGTGCCTATCCCAACTCTCCTTTAGCTGAAATGGGGGCTGGAGGGTGGGAAATAACATTTATGATGTTAGCATACCCACATCTAACTAAAAAATTACAATTTCTTTTGTAACAATGATCAGGCTTTAGGAACACTAAAATGCCACCCTGAAATGCTGAATGGTAAGGATTAAAGGCCACCAAGGCCCAGGTGAATGCAATCTGCTCAAGGAATGGGCTTCCCTGCTCAGGAGAGGTCAGGTTTATCCCTGTGTGCTACAGGCCTGGGACAGTTCGTAGCACCTGTTCCAGCTGATGGCTTTCTGCTGCTCATGGTGGTAATAGCACCAAAACAGATCCCCCTACTCTGTCTTTACTTCTACTGTTGATGCAAAGTGGGGGAGAGAAAAATGTTTGTCCAGTAGCAGTTTTCCAACATCTGGTCATTTTTATTTAATTTTAATATGGACTGTTAATGAAGAGTACTTGCTTTTAATTACGGACTGAGAGTGTGGTAGTGGTGAATTATTTAAATGCTAGACTAATAACCAGATAACTTTTATGGAACTTGCAACCAGAAGGCAAAGATACCTGCTGCCACAGCTAGCTTATTCCTGAGGTAATGGGATTGATGGTAATGGGAAAATTATTTTTCCCATCCCCAAAATATTCCATGGAAAATATTAAACCATTGAAGGAAGAAGCATATACTGCTCTTTTGGGATTCGATGATTTTTTTCATATTCTCTTTTTCTTTTCTTTGTCTTCCTTTTTGTTTTCTTAATTACATAAAACAGCAGTTATCAAAATCCAGAGGTTTTCTCTCTGTTAAAAAAAAAAAACCCACTTTGGAAAGGAAACAAGCAATCATTCTCAATACCAGATTCAAGGGTTATTATGCTGGATCTCTGGTATTCTGCTTCTATAAAGACATTCACACCTTAAACTCACAGTGACACACACATGATTTCAAAATTACTGTATATGGAAAACTGTAAACATCAAAATAACCACAGGAGAAAAAGGAAAAAAGCTTTTATTAAATATTTAGGTTCTTATAAGATGCTTTTTTACTTCCAAAGAGCACATTTAGTCACTGATATATGGAATAAAACCCCACCAAATTTGTGTATAAAATATTTTCACTATATTGGGATCTGCAGACATGTGATGCCGACCCACATGTGCAGACTTTGTGCAGAGAATCAACATTCATATTTTAGAATATCAGGCAATTTTCACAAACTCCTTGGGATGATAAGCATTTTTGCTCCCATTTCACAGACAGAGATCAGAGGATCTGATGCCTGTCTTCTGTTTAGCCTACATGATGTGATAGCCACTGTACGGAATAAATGTTTTTACATGTAAGTGTCCTTATAACAACTCGATCTTCACCGGCAACCTCTTTTCCCACATCTATTGAGGGGATGGACAGCAAAATGGGGACTAGGGGAGCAAAGTCCCCTCCACTGTAGGTAAATATCAAACTTATGACTACCTGAGGAACCTGAATCAGTTCGTAAGTCTATGGGACTCAACAAGATGCATCCCAGACTCCTGAGAGAATTGGCTCATGTAGTTGCCAAGCCACTCCAAGATATTTGAAAAGTCATGGCAATCATAAGAATTGCCAGGTGACTGGGAAAGAGGAAACATTGTACCTGTCTTTAAAAAGGGTAGAAAGGAGGACTGTCAGTCTCACCTCTGTGCCTGGAAAGATCATGGAATATCCCCTAAGAAGCTGTGCTAAGGCTCATCCAGGACAGAGAGGTGATTTGATACAGCCAGCATGACGTCAACAATGGCAAGTTCTGTCTGGAAATCCCATCAGATCTCGGATGCCAAGCAGGGTCAGCTCTGGTTAGTACCGGGTGCTGTAGATAGTCCTAAGGACTTCACTGTCCAAGCTTGCTCGGCCATGGCAAATGAGCCTTAGGACCTAAACGGTGGGGCCAGTTCTGCACACACTGTGCCTCACCTAAAAAATCCACTGCGCAGGCTGGAAGGGCACACCCACGTGGGGAGAGCCCTTCCCAAATCTTCGTCCACGAAGGTTGGCCATTATTATTACCCCCTGCACTTCTAGATCGCAGACTGCATACCTTACCTGCTCCCTGCATCTCAACTTTTACCTAAGCCTGCCGGTTTTTTTCATGTAGCTATCCTCACAAAAAACAACTAGTATTTGGTTTCCAATTAAAATATCTCTCAGTCCTCCAGGACTTTCTGCCCAACCTCACACTTCTGTTGCCCCACTTCCATTCCAAATTTGCACTCTCTCTCTATATGTATATCTCTTCTGTTGTTTGTATCACATCTCATAAATTCAGACTGAAAGGTCATAAGGACAGACTTCTGCCTAAATTACAGACATTTGTAAGCTAATTTTATTTAGTACTAGAGAGGCAAATGCTTTTTATTAGATTTTTAGAATTTCTTCTAACTCAGAGAAAATTATTCAATATTCATTAAAAAAACCTAGGAGCTTAAAAACATTACTACTACAGGAGCCAAAAAACAGTATCAGCAAATACTACTGAAGTGCACAAGGTAATATGATTTATAAGGGACTGTAATCAAAAAGATGGATCATCAGGCTGAAAACAACATCTGGCAACTGTATGTTTATCAGATATTTTGGAAGGCATGCTAGCTAACTCTGCAATATTAATCAGTTTAGTTATCCAGGAAAACAATTACCCTTAAACCCTGCATTTTCAGCATTGGAGGTTCATTTATATATATTTTTAAGGCAACTATATTCCAAATAACCTTTTTAATCTACACTGCAACTGTATATACTATTAGTCACTGAATGTGCCTGGATCTCTCAAAGCATAAGTGAACTAGAAAGTCCTTCATTTGAAAATTAATCTGAAAGTGACTCATAAGTTGCATGAGATCAAGGGGTTTGTTGCAAAAAAGATAATTTGAAATTTTGGGGGATTTTAGCAGAAAATAGAGGTTTAGCCTTGTAAGCAAACTGCAATGTTGAAAATCACACTTGCATAGATGACTGCATACAGTGTCTGACAAGTTACATGGAAACACGCTTAGTTTTCACATGGAATGCTAAGAACTATTTTTATCATGATCCCAATATTAAAACCAGAAATATTTTCATTATCAGTATTTGTGGGCAACTTTTAAGAAATGTTGCCTATAAATGCATAGGATGTAAATTTGGTTCTCACGCAGCTGAGCAACAGTCACAAAAATGAAGCAGTTGTAGAGCAATGCTATTAATTTCAAGGACAGTACAACAGAATTTTGTATTGAGTATTTTTTTTCTACTTAAATAAAAAGCCTATTTTATAATAGAGAAATATTTAATATTTAATATTAATGTGAAAATAGTACTATTAAACAAAACTTGTCAACATCTCATAATATAATGCAGTACTGTAGTGTAATTTCCCTTCATGTTTGCTTAACATATCCAATTTTTTAAAAAAATAAATATTTAATGGGATTAGATTAGAACTTTAACTGAAAAAAATGCATCAGACCCAAATCTTCGGCATAAGAAAAGTCAAGTCAGAGTAATGTATTTTCAGCTAAATTTGAAAAGATATCTTGTACACACTGTGGCAGGACACATCCTGATAATACCCAAAATCCAATCAGAGAATACATACTATCCAAGCCATTATACAAGCTATCATGCCAGTTCAACTGCAGGTGTCAGGGTGCTGTGTTGGTGTTAAATTATGCTAAAACCCAGCCTGGTTAACCAGACTTCAAATACAAGTCCTGTTTTTGATGTAAGATTTGACAGATACACCGGTCTGCTGGCCTGTAGATCTGTGACTACCTGTCAGTTCCTTTATATTACAAAAGTCTAGTCCCTCCCATACAGCCAGGTTCTTCTGACATAACTCTTCTTGAGGTGTATGTGTGGAGATTCCTCCCCTGGCTGGGAACACCCTCCAAGGATACTTCTCAAGGTTGAGCTAAAGAGATCTCCCCATGAGCATTGGTATGGGTGAGTTACATCAAATTTCTACTTAATAATTATTTCCTTTTTCCTAGCTTCATTATAATTGCTTCAATAATTGCTTCAATAAAGTGCACCATCCTATTTTATACTATGCTATCAGTAGATTTTTAGCTTTTCATATTGTGTAGTAAACAATTCTGATTAGGATTTTTTGTCTGATCATTTGTAATAATAAGTGGTTCATTTTATATAAATATTCTCATTTTGTCAATCATCAAAACCTATGGGACAAAAGTGGTTCAATCACACTTCTGTAATTCCTTGAATTTAAACCGGTGACATAACCTGAGGCTAAGACTGGATTCAGCCATATCTGGATTCCTCTCTGAGAAGGGGTTTAGAATGCATGGGAGTCCTTTCTGCACCTTGTGACTCAACAGCAGGGTTTCTTTAATAAGTTTTGTCTAAGCCTTCTGCTCCCACTTGTGACACATACACAGCTCATTTTTAGATTATGGAGATGTAAAAAATTTGTTTCCAACATGTCCTTTCAGTTATCAAATGGAAATTTTTTGAGCTGCAA